>SJYA01002840.1:40720-80301 GCA_006410615.1 Neotragus moschatus | reverse complement strand
GGAGAAGGCAATGGCACCCCACTCCAGTACTCTTGACTGGAAAACCCCATGGATGGAGGAGCCTGGTAGGCTGCAGTCCATGGAGTCGCTAAGAGTTGGACACGACTGAGCAACTTCACTTTCACTTTTCACTTTCCTGCATTGGAGAAGGAAATGGCAACCCACTCCAGTGTTCTTCCCTGGAGAATCCCAGGGATGGGGCAGCCTGGTGGGCTGTCATCTATGGGGTCGCACAGAGTCGGCAATATATTTTAATTCATGTGCAAAAGGATAGCAAACAAAAAATTTTATAATTCTGAGTATTATAATTCTAGATTCTGAATACTTTTTCTCCTCCTTAATATTAAGAAATCTGCTGCTACCTGAAACACAATACACTCCATATTTTCCTTACAAGATATCCTCATATATTACATTGGCAAATATTTCTAGCAAAAATTTAGGAAAATAATTGACACATAGTCATTTCCTACAACGGAGAAGGCAATGGCACCCCACTCCAGTACTCTTGACTGGAAAACCCCATGGATGGAGGAGCCTGGTAGGCTGCAGTCCATGGAGTCGCTAAGAGTTGGACACGACTGAGCAACTTCACTTTCACTTTTCACTTTCCTGCATTGGAGAAGGAAATGGCAACCCACTCCAGTGTTCTTCCCTGGAGAATCCCAGGGATGGGGCAGCCTGGTGGGCTGTCATCTATGGGGTCGCACAGAGTCGGCAATATATTTTAATTCATGTGCAAAAGGATAGCAAACAAAAAATTTTATAATTCTGAGTATTATAATTCTAGATTCTGAATACTTTTTCTCCTCCTTAATATTAAGAAATCTGCTGCTACCTGAAACACAATACACTCCATATTTTCCTTACAAGATATCCTCATATATTACATTGGCAAATATTTCTAGCAAAAATTTAGGAAAATAATTGACACATAGTCATTTCCTACAACGGAGAAGGCAATGGCACCCCACTCCAGTACTCTTGCCTGGAAAATCCCATGGATGGAGGAGCCTGGTAGGCTGCAGTCCATGGAGTCGCTAAGAGTTGGACACGACTGAGCAACTTCACTTTCACTTTTCACTTTCCTGCATTGCAGAAGGAAATGGCAACCCACTGCAGTATTCTTGCCTGGAGAATCCCAGGGACAGGGGAGCTTGGTGGGCTGCCATCTATGGGGTCACACAGAGTCGGACACGACTGAAGCGACTTAGCAGCAGCAGCAGCAGCAGCAGCAGCAGCATTTCCACAAAGTTTATATTCTAAAGACAATACCTTGTAAATCTTCAGCTTTTTCAAACAGGATCCAGAAATCAAATTTGTGACGGAATCTGATTTTAAATCTTAGAACTTTATTAACTTAAAGAAAATTTGCTTCTCTTCAAATGTGACTGTAGAACTCTTAGTAATTTGTGATGTGAAGACTTACAAGGGAAAATTTTAAATTTGTTAATGTTTTATTAGCAATTATTTTCAAGTATTATCAATAACCTATATTTTAGTAGGCTGCATGCAGTCAAATATTATAAGACTGTATATGTACATCAGTAACATGTATGGGCTTTGCTGACTATTGACCACAGGCTCCAACATCAGAGGAAGTATGGCATTTCCCCTTGCCACCTACTAATTTCCTCAACTTCCAACTCAAAGACTCTTGAAGGTTACTGCTAAGAATATACTGATAAAAGGAAAGTCAAAATGGAGGCAGTGTTGCTAAGAGAACTCTCTAAACTGGAGCCAGGATTCTCTGAGGAAGTGTGACTTATGAATGGCTCAGCCTCGATGGTATGTGAAACCTAATGACTGATTGTATCACCACAGGCATCCAGAACACCTTCCCAATGCTCCAGAAACTCAAGATACTTATGGGACACTTATCCCAAAATCAGGCTTCTCTAGTGGCTTAGACAGAAAAGAATCCACCTGCAATGCAAGAGACTCTCTCTTGCATTCAGTCCCTCTCTTGACACCATTCCCTTTAAGGACAAATATTTGCTTTCCTGTGTCAGAGTTAATCATAATTCCTGGCAGACAACTTTAACAACCTCACAGTTTTTTTTTAACAAGCCCCTGATCTTTATCTCCCTCTGAACACTTTTGGATTTTACCAGAATTTGGATCTCCCCAGCTACAGTACCCAAGACATCCAAAATAAGCTCTTTGTTCTTAACAGTCTCCAAGTTGATTAATCAACTAGAAAATTCTGCCAAGAAGCTACTATGTTCTTTGGTTTTGGTAGAAGACACCAATGTTAAAAGTTTTTATATTCAAATAGTTATTTTGTACTTTCTCCAATTTGGAATTATCATTTAAAATATTATCTCTTTGAAGGTCAAAAGTTGAAACCAGAGTGGATATTGTGAAGGAGCCTCAGGCATATAGCAGCAGTTTTCCTCAAGTCTAAATGAAAAAGCTTCAGGTAACTTAAAATAATTCCATCAATAGTATCTGGATAGAGTGAATATGGACCGGAATGAAGGCTCAAAAGAGCAACAGAGTGTGGTTTTTAAATAGTATGGCTCCTTTATATATTTCCTTCAGGTTAGGAACAGTCTCAGGATAACAGGATAAGATTTAAAGATTTGGAGCTCCTTATCCTGCAAAGAACATTCTCATTTAGAGCCTTCTATATTCAGAGTGTGGAATTAGACACCATTACCTTGACAGACTCCACATGATGACCTTTATAACCTTCAAGGCCATAGACACATTCATAACAGTATTTTTAGCAGACATATAAAAACACTTTGTAAAAATAAAATACATTTTTTTGGCTTAGAATGGTAGCAAAATTCATATTGTAAAAGTCACTGTGTATGTTTTGCTTTCATTATTCATGCATTTGTTTGGGATTGTGTTTCTGTAAGGACTACATATTTATAATTAACATTTCAAATACCCCACCAATGTTTTTCCTTCTTCAGTTACAACTGCTGGAGAAATTACTGAAAATGTTGCATTTCTAGGGAGAAAGGAAGACACTTCAAGTCCTTGCTATTATGTTAGGAAACAACAGAAAAGGATGCAAAAGGAAAAGCTTGTTGGTGATGAATAACATTAGGAGAGAAATTTTAGGAGCAGACTCAGGTTTCCAGTGTAGCTCTGTAGTGTCTTTATTGCTATTGAATTGTCATTGTTAACATACAGAAGGAAATGATGAAGGCACTTTATTGCTTTTTGAAACTTAGAAGGGGAAAAAAAAAAATCAGTATCTTAAATAAAGATTTCAATTCCTGACCTCACTAGCCTACTTTGCAATTGAACCAAAGTCATTAATTTTAGCCTCAAGTAAATGAGAATTCAGGATTTTTCTCTCTGCATGCAAAAGCTCAATAAAATGGGGTGTACTGGTACAGTAAAACCACTGCATATGCAAATTCAGACACATTAGGAATGGATTTCATTTCACAATGTCATAGTAAGTCATTCTAATATGAAACTACGGTGCTTTTTTTAAGAAAATCACATTTTTAAGCATTCTATGCTGAACTTTAAAAAAAATTTTTTTTTTTTTTGTTTGTTTCCTAAGTCTTTTGGCATTTAAGAGTTTGGACTCTTTTCCAATTGTCAAATTTCTGTACCACTGATGGACATTTTTGATACCTGTCATCATTATTTTGAAATGTCTCTTAAGATACGCATGCATAGGTTGAATACAAAGGCAAAGGTTCTATGGAGAAGACGAGACCCCGGATTGGTTGGAGGACAACTGAGACAAACAGAGGGGCTGAGGAAGTCTGGATTCTTTCTATAAGGAGAACATGCATGCTGACTGGCCCCAGTGGCAGGGCAGAGCAAAGTCTACTGCAGTGGCTGTCAGGTTCCCTGTGGACCACTTCCCTGTGCAACCGGGCCCCAGCTGAGCTGGAGGCATCACAATTCTCAATTTCAAACTCTATTACAAAGCTACAGTAATCAAAACAGCATGGTATTGACACAAAAACAGACGCATGGATCAATGGAACAGAATCAACAGATGATTAAAGACCTAAATGAGACTGTAGAACTCTTAAAAGAGAAAGCTTTTTGACAGTATTCTTTGGATCTGCCTCCTAAGGCAAAAGAAATAGAAGCAAAAATATAAAAATTGGACCTAAACTTAAAGACTTTCATACAGTAAAGGAAATCACTGACAAAATAAAAAGACAGCCTACCAAATGGAAGAAAATATGTGCAAATGATAGTCAGCAAGGGGTCACTCTCCAAAGTATACAAACAGCTCATATAACTCAATAGCAAAAAATAAGAACCCAATCAAAAAAAAAAAAAAATGGGCAGAAGACCTAGACTTTTCTCTTTTAAAAAGTAAGCTTCATAATTAATATACCCAATTTTACAGGATGTGTAATTAAAAAAATTGTATTCCCATCAATTTATAGCAGATGTCTGCAATCACAAGATTCTAGGAAATGCAACCCTATAGAGCTAAAAAAAAAGTATACAAGATGTGGTTGGGAATGTTTTATTTGATTAATTCAGATCTGAAGACATTTATCTCTTCCATAAATTACTTATTTGGCAGATTTTTAACAATATTCAAGGATTCAAGTACACATATTAATATAAACTAACTTCCCAGATAGTTTCTTACTCCTTTTCCTAATATCTAACTTCTTTTAGGATATTTTTGTAGCATATCATTCTTATATCTTATTTAAGCTTCAAAAAATGGACATTTACTTTCACCATTTTAAAATTAATTTTAAAAGCCTTATTTTTATTTATGTTAACCATTCATATTTCAATTTTCTCATCAAGTCATTTATTCCCACAAGTTTTCCAACTTCATTATCTCATAAATCTAAGTTAATAAGATCAATTATATATCTAATGATGAAAATATAAATACCAAAGCATCTTTGGATTTTCTTTTATATTGATTTTTTCAGTGTAGGCTTTATGCTAGTCAGGAAGATGCCCATCAATTTCAGTAGTAACTTATTGTTAGAGATAGGAACATGGAAAATTATAAAGAAAGGAGATGAATCATAGTGTCAGAATTTTCTGTGACAAACAACAATAAAAACCTTTGGTCAGGAAATGATCTATTCCAACCCACAACCTTTGCCCAGAGAAATGGCAAGAAAGGTCTTCTTCTGAAACAGATTTAAAATAAAAATATGAATTTTGTTTTTATAAAAAATAAATATCTCAACCCTGTGCTATCTGTGATTGTATGGTAGCTACTTACTCTGCTCACATGATAAAGAAATGTCAAGCTAAGAAATTAATACAGTAACTCTGTCTGTGTCCATGGAATCCCCAGGGCTCTGGAAGAAGCCGTATGAATCTGTGCTGTAAAGGCAGACTCATAACTTATGTTAAGACCCTGAGAATAATACGTTTTGTTAAAAATAAGCAAAAAAAAAAAAAAATTAAAAGCCACATGAGAAAACAATTCATCAATAGGTAGAATCACAGTAAATAGTCCGAAGGATCTGGGATAATTACAAACCTGTAAGTATAAAATCACTGCAGATGGTGACTGCAGCCATGAAATTAAAAGATGCTTACTCCTTGGAAGAAAAGTTATGACCAACCTAGATAGCATATTCAAAAGCAGAGACATTACTTTGCCGACTAAGGTCCGTCTAGTCAAGGCTATGGTTTTTCCTGTGGTCGTGTATGGATGTGAGAGTTGGACTGTAAAGAAAGCTGAGTGCTGAAGAATTGATGCTTCTGAACTGTGGTGTTGGAGAAGACTCTTGAGAGTCCCTTGGACTGCAAGGAGATCCAACCAGTCCATTCTGAAGGAGATCAGCCCTGGGATTTCTTTGGAAGGAATGATGCTAAAGCTGAAGCTCCGGTACTTTGGCCACCTCATGTGAAGAGTTGACTCATTGGAAAAGACTCTGATGCTGGGAGGGGTTGGGAGCAGGAGGAGAAGGGGACAACAGAGGATGAGATGGCTGGATGGTATCACTGACTCGATGGACATGAATCTGAGTAACTCTGGGAGTTGGTGATGGACAGGGAGGCCTGTGCTGCGATTAATGGGGTCACAAAGAGTCGGACACGACTGAGGGACTGAACTGAACTTAACTGAACTGAAGTATAAAATCAATTCAGTTCAGTTCAGTCCCTCAGTCATGTCCAACTCTTTGCAACCCCATGGATTGCAGCACACCAGGCTTCCCTGTCCATCACCAAATCCCAGAGGTTACTCAAACTCAAATCCATTGAGTCAGTGATGCCATCCAACAATCTTATCCTCTGTCATCCCCTTCTTCTCTCACCTTCAATCTTTCCCAGCATCATCTCTTAAAGAATTTTCCAGTTTGTCGCAATCACACAGTCAAAGACTTTGGCATAGTCAATAAAGCAGAAGCAGATTTTTTCTGGAACTCTCTTGCTTTTTCAATGATCCAACAGATGTTGGAAATTTAATCTCTTGTTCCTCTGCCTTTATTAAATCCAGCTTGAACATCTGGAAGTTCACGGTTCACATACCGTTGAAGCCTGGCTTGGAGAATTTTGCACATTAGTTTGCTAACCTGTGAGATGAGTACAATTGTGTAGTAGTTTGAGCATTCTTTGGCATTGCCTTTCTTTGAGATTGAAATGAAAACNCCTTTATTAAATCCAGCTTGAACATCTGGAAGTTCACGGTTCACATACCGTTGAAGCCTGGCTTGGAGAATTTTGCACATTAGTTTGCTAACCTGTGAGATGAGTACAATTGTGTAGTAGTTTGAGCATTCTTTGGCATTGCCTTTCTTTGAGATTGAAATGAAAACCGACCTTTTCCAGTCCTGTGTCCACTGCTGAGTTTTCCAAATTTGCTGGCATATTGAGTGCAGCACTTTGTAGCATGATCTTTTAGGATTTGAAATAGCTCTACTGGAATTCCATCACCTACACTAGCTTTGTTCATTGTTATGTTTCCTAAGGCCCATGTGACTTCACATTCCAGGATGTCTGGCTCTAGGTGAGTGATCACACCATTGTGGCTATCTGGGTCATAAAGATCTTTTTTGCATAGTTCTTCTGTGTATTCTTGCCATGTCTTTTTAATATCTTCTGCTTCTGTTAGGTCCATCCCATTTCTGTCCTTTATTGAGCCCATCTTTGCATGAAATGTTCCCTTGGTATCTCTAATTTTCTTGAAGAGATCTCTAGTCTTTCCCATTCTATTGTTTTCGTCTATTTCTTGGCATTGATCACTGAGGAAGGCTTTTTATCTCTCCTTGCTATTCTTTGGAATTCTGCATTCAAATGGTATAAAATCAGTATGCATAAAATCATGAAAGCAATACAAAAAGTAACAAAAATCAAAATGTATAACTTAATACCATGAAAAACTGAGAAAACATGTTTGCCTCATGACCAAACTAAAATTCTGATGTTTCAAAGTTTGATGAAAAAACACATTTCTATATTCAAATAAAGCAGTGTACAAGGATAGGCGTGGATTACCCTTGTGGCTCAGACAATACAAACTCTGCTCACAATGTGGGAGACCTGGGTTTGACCCCTGCAACCCCTGTATCCAGGGAAGATCACTTGGAAAAGGGTATGGCTACCCACTCCAGTATTCTTGCCTTGAGAGTTCCATGGACAGAGGAGCCTGGGGGACTACAGTCCAGGGGGTCACAAAGAGTTGGACACAACTAAGTGACTAACACTTTCACTTATTTTTTTCACATTTTAATTAAGTGAGAGATAACATGAGATAAAATTAGAGCATGAAACTGAGCAAACAAATTTAAATAAATAATAACCACCCAAGTCAATATAAAAATAATGGAAATTTGGGTAATTTAAAATGGGAGCTACATTAGTAGGTCAAAACTGACTGTTAAAGAATTAGTGGTAAATAGAGTGTTCAACTTCCAAATCACAAGGATCAAAAGGAACAAAAAAATGCATGAAATTTTGATGCATTCATATTTTGCCAGATAAAATTTACCAACATCTTATACTGTGCATATTAGAACATAGTGAAGTCATAAACTAACTTTTCTTTTCAGTCAGTGTCTACTATCACTGCTGTCTCTGCTTTATTTGGGAAACCCAATACAGGTGAACTAAATATGAAAGTGATATAAAAGGTAATAAAGGAGAGGAAAATATTATATAATTGATAATGTGATCTTTTACAATGTACAGCATCAGAGAAACTTTAAAAACTATTAGAAAGGGATGTTTGTTGGTATAGACAACAGAAAAAAATTATAAAAGATTACTTAAAACATTTTTAATACCAGAAAAACTAAAACTTTTTAGGATAAATATTACAGAATTATTCAAAGTTTGTAAAAAGAAAATTATCACATTTTATTAAAGTACATAAATTTAAATACCTATTGGGGATTTGGGGAAGATGGCAGAGGAATAGGATGGGGAGACCACTTTCTCCCCAGAAAATTCATCCAAAGAACATTTCAACGCAGAGGAAAATCTACAAAACAACTTCTGAATGCTGGCAGAGGTCGTCAGGCATCCAGAATAGCAGAACATTGTCTTCAAAAACAGGTAGGAAGAATACAAAAGACGGAGAAACAGACAAAAGAGCTAGGGAGGGAGCTCCGTCCCGGGAAGGGAGTCCTGTCCCGGGAAGAGAGTTTTAAGAAAGAGAGGCGTTTCCAAACACCAGGAAAAGCTCTCACTGCCGAATTTGTGGTGAGCCTTGAAAGCACAGAGGGCAACATAACAGAGAAGAAAAACAAACAAAAAAGAAATAATTAAAACTAACAGATTATGAGCCCAACGGTAACTCCTCCAGAGGAAAAGACAGGGCAGACGCCTGCATCCGCCATTAGCAGGTGGGGGCTGGGCAGGGAGGTGCGCGAGACGTGGGCTGNCCAAACACCAGGAAAAGCTCTCACTGCCGAATTTGTGGTGAGCCTTGAAAGCACAGAGGGCAACATAACAGAGAAGAAAAACAAACAAAAAAGAAATAATTAAAACTAACAGATTATGAGCCCAACGGTAACTCCTCCAGAGGAAAAGACAGGGCAGACGCCTGCATCCGCCATTAGCAGGTGGGGGCTGGGCAGGGAGGTGCGCGAGACGTGGGCTGCAGCGCAAAAGAATCGGGCCTGAACGCCCCGCGTGTAACCTGAGTGAACTAACTTGGGCTAGCCCCGCGCGTAACCAGAGCGAACTAACTTGGGCTAGCACACCAGACTGCAGGACAGTTACCACGCGAAAAGCTCTNGAGGGAGGAGGAGGCGGGGTCCAGATTGGGAACTCAGGTACACTTGTGGCTGATTCATGTCAATATATGGCAAAATGAGTACAGTATTGTAAAGCAAAACAAACTAAAAAATAAAAATTTAAAAAAAATAATAAATACCTATCAACCCCAAATTACAAAGTGACCCCTTTTTGCCCCCAAGTTATCTCATAATTACAATGCAATTAGGCAAGCTGGTCCAAATGTTCATATAGGAGATGAACTGGTTCAAGATGAAATAATTCTCATAAAGGAAAATAAATGCCCAAACTTACTGTATTAGATAATAAAGTTTGTTACAAAGCCAGTAATTCAAACTGTGTGGTAATGTCCTAAGGACAAGAGAGACAGATAGAAGAAAATTTATAAAAAAGAAAAAAAAAGTGTGATATATATATAGACACACATACACATATATATAGAGAGACACATATAGGCTCTTGAAGCACAATGAAAATAAATGGGCAATAGATGGACTAGTTAACCATATGTAAAGACATTGTCTAGGCATTTTTTATGATAGATTACCATGGATCTTATGTAAAAAATATCAATAACATATTCATACCTGATGGATATAGCAATATATTAATAGGACCTATACACAACAGTTTTATATATATAAATGCACAGATAGCACACACAAACACCTATTACGGCAATTATAAACATTTTATAAACAGTGATTGCTTGTCTATCTGATATTCTTTTTTGTCTTATTCTGTGTACTTGAATTATTTCATAATTAAATATCCTATTTCGTATTTAAAGATAAATGAAATGAGAACAAGCTCAGAGTATAAGATATTCCAGTCTTCCACAGTGATCCTTCTGTAGGCAAATATGTTATGTCACACTTAACACAGCTGTTTTCATTCTTCAGTCCTCGCCAGGCAGTACACTACCAATTATCTATTTGTGTAATAGAAACATTAACTGAACTGTTATAGATTCAATAAAAGAGTTGCTGTTTTTTCTTTTTTCCCCTTTCTCTATTTCTTTAGATCTCGAATGTTGTGTTAAAAGCATAGATTTCATTTTGCTTTTATCTCCTAAACCTGAGTCAGCACAATTCTGTCTTCTTGCTGGCATTTTATACTCTGGAAATCATTCGAGGGCTTAGAGCATAAGAAGAGTAATTACCCAAAACATCAAAATTGCCCACTGTGATTTGTAGGACTTCAGCCAAGTAGGCTGACGTAGTGACAAACTACCCCCTTTATAACTCCAGGTAACAGAAGACAAGCAGATCCTCGCCATCTGTACCTCATTTCATTTTCCATTTAAGTGAACTATCATCTCTCACCATCTCTTGCATTTTAACTCACCCTCTGAAATGGAATCGAGCATCCTGCACGCACAAAGCAAATGGACATATGTAGGCGATTTCTGAGCGAGCTTGGCACGCTTTCCCCTCGCATGTCGCTGCCTCTCCCACCCCGCTGTCCTCTGCCCTCCTTTTTGATCCATTCCTGCTTGAGAGCCAGCCGTTCCTCCCACACATAGGGCACTTTTGGCAGCTTGAGGCCTCGTCGGCATAATGGCCGGCCTTAGCTGGTTATGGAACAGATGTTGGGGAAGTCACATTTTTTGAAATTTATTTTCTCTGTAGAATAGAGGACAGAGTTTTAAAAATAGAGGACAGGGTTTATGTCCACATTATCCTTTCCGCTCTTTTGAGAGTTAGGTTCTTAAAAGTCAATTCTTAGAGAAGAAACACATGAATGTTTTCTGCTAATTTCCTTAGGCATCGAGTTGATGATCAGAAAAGGTGTCAGAGTCTAAGATGCAACAAGGAAGGTATCACTGGTTACACAGCCAGAACAAGATGTCAAACTACACCAAGCATTTCACTGAGGAGGAAATTGGAAGAAAATACAACTTAATAGCTCTATTGTAGGTTTGTGAAATGAATAATAATATTTTAAGAACATTATATATGGAAGCTTATAAAGACCTATTCTCCCTTGTGGAAAATGCATGGGATAATTAATTCATGGCTCCTATCCTCAAAGGAATTTACAATGTAGCAATCACAGAGAGGGAAGAGAAATAATAAAATACAAGTTTAGGAGGGGAAAAAAATGAGATGGATATAAAATGCCACCTGCATGTAGTATGAGTATAAATAAAATGCCACCTGTAACCAGGAGGAATATGACATAGAGTGTGAGTACTGTTTGAAACAGAAACCCTGACCTTATTCTGTAATGTTTGGTTGCTTGTTTTGTATCTTGGTATTCATAGTTCTTTTTAAACACAGAGTTGGTTATTTCTGAATATATGAGGAGGAGGTACATTTGAGTTAACTCAGAGGCCAACTTTGAAGTCTGAAGAAAGGATGGGGGATTTCTTGTTTTTTTTTTTATTTTATTTTTAATTGCAGCATCATTCCTTTACAATGCTATGCTGATTTCTGCCATACATCAACATGAGTCATCCATAGGTATGTATATTTAAATGGATAGGATATTCATATGTGGAAACATGGAATATTTATGTATAGCCAGAGGTATCTCTAAAAGAATCAAGTTGTAGGGGCTTGAACAAGATGATTCCCCCTCACACCTGCCAAAGTATCAGATAATGTTTTTAATACTTGTTTGTATCTCCTTGTTGCAGTTGGGAGATGAAGTGATATAAATTACCCCATTAGAGTTGGGACCATGTCAGCTTTTCAATTATGACACTATTCTGTTAATGGTTTACAACTTAGTCATAAAGTGTCCTTTCCATCTGAGGGGAAAAAAGCAAAAAGCAAAAACTTGGTTTCTCAGGTCCCGAAGGAGGAGAACTATTTTTAAAAACTGATTTTTTTTTTAAAGACTGGCTATTTTAATTTTAAGACAACTTTAAAAGAATGCTTTAAAGACATTTTCAACTCCAGAATTTTCAAAAGCAGGATTGATTTAATATGCATTGAGCCTTAGCTATGGAATAATCACTTGAAACTGGGGTCTATTTTCAATGTTACAATAATTTAATTTCTTTAAATTGAAGCTTAAAGTCCTATTTCAAAGATAGTTTCTGTGTCATGTGCTAAAGAATTTCATTTGCTTTTTATCCATACGTTAACCACAAACTATTTCTTTCTAATATAAGCTATAGAAACAGTAGCAATGAAAGTATATCTTCCAGAACTGAATTTCATTTGTTTCAGTATTTCCATGACTAACCACAAGAAATATACAGTAGACTTCTACTGAATTCATTCTTTGCTAAGCTTTCAGTCCTTTTCCTCAGCAAGTTATAATTTATTTTTTACAATTTTAATTTGCATAATTTAATATTCTAATTATTTAGAGATATCAGATATTAGATTCTGAAAACTAAGCCTTTACAGAAATGAAGGTAGCCCCAAAGGAACACTTGAACTATTTTCCTATTCACACTCCTTGGATGTCAATGAGATACCTTTCCTTTTCCTTCCATCGCCTTTTCATAGCAATGATCATTCCATGTGAGAATTATTAAACTATTCACTTATCTTTCACATTCGATGGATACTGTTTCAGTGTCTTGATTTGTGCATTTAATCTTCTTGAGTATCAGAGCAAAGTATCAGGGAACTATTAGACATTTTATGATTATTTATTGAATGAATGGATGAAATAAGACATGCCATAGCCTGAGCATCTTGCCTACTGGTGATCTATTGAGTTGACACCAATTATGTCTCATAGATTTTGCCATAAAGAGCAAAAGCTTCTTTTATTAAATATACATGCACACAAGCAAATACACATACATCAAACAGATATACAAACACATATCTTTTTAATAAATCTTTTAATGTCCTATGACTTGTGCTATTTTTTTGTTTCCCGTTCTTTATAGGAACTGCATTTTATTTATTTTCTAAAAGGAATTGGTATATATATATATATATATAATATATACATACACTGTTTTTACTTCTAATTCAGTGGTTTGTAAAAATGTATTTAAACCTATTTTTCAAAAATGCAAGCTTCAAAATTGGAGAAATTTTTATATTAATTTTTTCTTTTTCATTTTCCAAAAATGTTTTTTTATTGCCAAAATGTCTATTTTTATTTCATTTCTTTTTTGTAAGCTTACTTTCATGAATATAATTTTTATCCTGATATCTCTTTATTAATACACATATCAATTTTTCCCCACTATTCCTTTTGTTTTTTGGAAAAAAGAATTCCGGATAGAGCTTTCTTAAGTTTGTTCTTCACATCACTAATTTAATTTTCTCTTTGGTAACAATTTTACATTTTACTGCTTCAAAGGCAGATTTTAATTCTACAGTTATATCTTTATTTTCCTTGCAATTTTATCTTATTTAAACACAGAATACAAAATAAACATTAATCCTCTCATTTTCAGCTTTTGTTTCCTAGAGCACATTCCAACAATGCTAACTGAATGCAAAGTAGATGTTTTCTAACAGTTACTCTGTTTGTGTCCCACTGACACAATCACCGTCTCTCTCTGTATCTATTTTCTTGCAGAATTTTTCCTGGGTTCCTGTCAAGATGTTGACTTACTTATTTTATTCTCCATCAGGAATTGTTTCTAGATATGGAGATTTTAATAATAATTGGTTTGTAAATATTTTTTGTTTTCCTCGGTGCTCACTCAGTTGCCAGTTAAAATCTTTGCTTAATCTCTTGAAACGAAGGGCCCCTTAATGTAAACATTTCCAACCCAAAAGGCGTGGTGTTTCACAGCCCTTTGTTAAATAAGTACCTATTGACCCAGTACTTAATTATAGACAAATGGCTCCTTTTACCTTGGATAGCAAGTGCAAATAAACTGAGGAAAAAAAACAGAGACACAGAAATCAATTTTAAGTTAAATAGATATTAAAATATAACATTTGAATATATAGGTATTTACACACACATTTATGTCAGTGTATGTATATGTTGTGTATGTATATACACAAAATTTTTCTATACAATGTGATTAATGAAAATCAATTGACAAATCCTTGAGCAACTTCTAATAGGCTTTCTTCAAAGGTATAGGACATTAAATGAAGATATTCATTCAGCGCTTATTTCATATTTATATAAATATATCCAATATGCATATTTGTTGATTTGTATATAATTCCATATATGTTATATATTATATATTTAACTCCATATACAATACACTAATATAGAGGAGGAAGAAAGAGAGACTGACTACTGGTTGTGGAAGCAAGGAAGAAAAGATGGCCAACCTGGAAAGGAAGTTCAGAGTTGAGTAAAAGCAAGAATTAAAACAAGAAGTTCCAAAGAGTATGTCATTTTCTTTGTGAAGTAGTCATTGTCCTTCAGGGAACACTGCAGTGATGGAACACTATAATACCCAAGATTCCCCATGACTAGATCAATATCGATACTTAAATTACTGATGTATTTCAATATAAAGTCAATATTTTGATAACAAATCCTCATTTTTCTATCATCTTTCTGTTCTAGCCAGCATAAAATGCACTCCCAGTGTTCAAGACAGCATAAAATATATAGATTATCCTCTATAAGAATTAGATTTGAGGAGAGGAAGACCTCATGTAACTTCATGAAATTTTGACCAAACTAATTCATTTCTCATAAATGTATTATCTCTTTGATAAAGGACCTAAAGAACCCTGAAGCTGGTGATACATAATTAAAACTGTGAAATATTTCATTTTATATTGCAAAATAAGCCAATATTCTTCTTAAAGTTTAATATAATGAGTTCACAAATGGAAAGAATAAATAGACTAATATCTCACAACTTACTTAACTGAATGCCTTAATACTGCCTTAATTTTGTTTGTCCAATTGCCCCCTGGTTTGTTATTAATCTTTCACTATCTTTCACAGTTGGCATTTAATATAATTCTATGCAAGGCCACTTGTAGCAAGCAGAGCAATTAAGTATGCAATGGCCTGAGCTATAATCCAGTAGTTCAAACATTTTAGGTAATTTTTTTATGAAACAAAATAACAACAAAAATTTGGCTCTTGACTGTAGCCAAGTCATGTTGGAGCTCTATTCATTAATTATTTATTAAGTACCCCTTCTGAATCTGGCATTAGGCTATGCACTGTTGCCTTGCACAAATGAGTAATTACTTCATTACTGTCTCAAATACTCATGATTTAAAAGGGAAGATTTGACACAGATTCAACAACAAATACCAAGTGGAATATAACAAGTACCTGAAGGAAGTAGGTACAAAATACAGAGTGATTTTAGAAGAGGCAGGTCCATCTGGGCTACAAGAAAAAATGAATGAAGGCTCTATGAAGAAGATACATGTTGATGGATGGATAAGATTTGGATAGAGAGCTATAGGAAAATTGCCTTTCAGGTCTAGAGGAATATACTGATAAAGAATCAAAGTATGGCAGATGTTTTAGAATAAACCAAGTTGAGCTTTAGCTGGAGTATTTGTGTGGAGTTAAATGAGCTTAGGGTAGACTATATAAGCATGAATGGCAGCCTGGGGAGTAGATATTTGTTGCCTGCAGTGCAGGAGGCCTGGGTTTAACCCTAGGTGGGAAAGATCCCATGGAGAAGGTAAATACTAATATTTCCCTTCCAATAATCTTCCCTGGAGAATTCCAAGGACAGAGGAGCCTGGTGGGCTATAGTCCTTGGGGTTGTAAAGAATTGAACATTATATAAATATCTCTTTATAAACGACCAAAATGTAGAAAAATAGTGTATTTTCTGTGTGAAAAAAAATTTAAACCAGTTTGTCTAAATAATACTGAGCCTTATGACACCAGTTTTTGTTATTTTTATAACTTTTGTTTAAAAATGGTTCTTTTGAGCCTCCCACTGTAGACGGATGCTAGACAAAAAAATAAATAAATAAATAAAAATGGTTCTTTTATGCTGCTCATTAATGCATGCACTTTATGGTTTTAATCCATAGTTTTATTCTCATGGTAAAAAAAAAAAAAAAAATCCATTGTACCCAAGTGTAGAGTATGTGTATACATGCTGAAATTGCAGCTCTCCATTATTTCCTTTTCCTGTCCACATGCCCTATTGCTTCGAGAAATCTAGGCCCTTGCTGGTAGCTTCCCTGGTGGCTCAGAGGATAAAGCATCAGCCTGCAAAGCAGGAGAGCCGGGTTCGATCCTTGAGTTGGGAAGATCCCCTGGAGAAGGAAATGGCAACCCACTCCAGTACTCTTGCCTGGAGATTCCCATGGACAGAGTAGCTTGGCGGGCTACAGTCCACAGGGTCGCAAAGAGTCGGACACGACTGAGTGACTTCACACATTCACACACAGGCCCTTGCTATCAGTTGTTGACAGTCACCCACATGTAAAATACATGTCAGCAGGAAGTAGGAAGTTATGCCTGATAGTTTTACGTGATGTAAGGGCTGGGAATGTCAGTGCATGGTCCATTGTCCCCTGAGATAATCATATGAATGAGCAGAGCAGGAGCAAAGCGGATTTGGTACCCGCCTCCCCCCACCCCCAGCATCAGAGCCACACCTGTTCACCTACAACCTGGCCCCTCAGCTGGAAACCAGACCAGGCTGGAGGATCCCTTTCAAAACTAAATGAGATGCTCTGAATGGACCTAGAAATTGTTATACTAGTGAAGTGAGCTAGACAGAAAAGGACAAATATATAATTCTGCTTATATGTGGAATCTAAAAAAAAAAAAAGATACAAATGAACTTATGTCCAAAACAGAAATAGATCCACAGACGTAGAAAACATGGTTTTCCATGGTTACCAAAGGGGAAAGAATAGGGGAAGGATAAATTGGGAGTTTGTGATTAGCAGATATTCACTACTATATATAAAATAGACTACCATCAAGGGTCTACTCTATAGCACAAGGAAATCTAGTCAATATTTTGCAATAAACTATAAGGGAAAAGAATCTGAAAAAGAAGATATATATATCTCTCTCTGAATCTCTTTGCTGTATACATGGAACTAACACAACCTTGTAAATCAACTGTATTTCAATTTTTAAACAGATAAAGAAACAAAACAAAATGAAAACTCAATGAGATGACATACAGGGAAAGTACAAGTATGTATTATATTTTTATTAATATTTCTTCTTCACATAACTTGTGCATACCACTGGCATGCACCAGATTCTGAGTTTAAAAGAGGCAGTATTTCAATTTTAGTTTTCATTTTCCAGGGTCAGTTTCAAAATAGCAACAGATCTGGAATAAACATTTAAAATGGGCTTTGCAGCAGATAAAGAGCAGCTTCCTACTGATCCGGGCATCAGTCCTTCACTTGCTGGGTATGGGGGAGTCCAAGCCGGCTAGGGAGGTGACAACTCACTCAGGGAGTAGTGACTATTTGTCAACCAACCCAGAATTATTCAATGCATAGCAGCTGCTGAGCTATACTAATGCACACCACTGTATCTACAAATGATAGTGTTCCTATAGCATGCGGCTTGCTATTAATCAATCAAAGAGTTAAGAAAATGAGAATCAGTTTTCATTTTAGTAAGCAGGATATCTCTGTATTGGCTTGTAACTTCTTAACAAGGTCATTCATTCTGTTGTATATTTCCATTAAAAATGATCATCTCAGGACTCCCATAAAAGAAAAGAAACCTTCCCGAAGACCCACTTATGCCATTGGAGCATTCGAGGGAGGATTAATTGTGACTTTGTGAAGCATTTTTTTCCTATGTATTGTTATTTGCTTGGTTTCAATCTGCATTCCATAATTTAGCTTGTTTTTTCCTACCTGTTAGTATCTTTCAAAATGAGGTACAAAGTTGTGTGTTTAATTATGCATTTTTAAGTGTAATATTAGCAATTATCTGTCTCAGAACAACCCTTGTACATGTCACTCAATGACAGAGCAAAAGAGAAAACTGGAGTGAGTGTATTTTGGGAGAAGGCAAGATGAAAAAGAAGGAGAGTTCAAAACAGTGAGAGAATCTGAGCACAAGAGAATAAGAGGAAGAAAGAAGGCAAAGGCCAGAGCAGGAGTCAAAGGTCACACTGATGGGAACAGAGAAACACGACAGTAAAAATATCTATGATGGACTAAAAGGAAAAACTCTAAGTGGCCTCAGAACAAAAGAAAAATATGAATGGTTTCCAGAAAAAAATGAGGAGGAAAACAAAGGATGTTTAGAAATAAGATGAAAGAAAATAATAAGGAATGATAAAAGGAAGAGAAAGGAAAAGAAAGGAAAGATGCAAGTGAGTTGAAAGTGACAAGCATAGTAAAAAAAAACCTGAGACAGACAGGATTAGACTGGGTACTAAATAGGAAGAAATAGAAGATTTTTAAAGAAGGAAAATAAGAACACAAGATAAATGGAGTATAAGTAAGAGTTTAAGAGAGAAAAAAGCACAAAGCCATTCAACTCTGGGAGAGAGAATTGTTAATATACCCTTCTTTCCGACCCTGGGATCAAACCCAGGTCTCCTGCATTGCAAGACAGATTCTTTACCATCTGAGCCACTAGGGATGCCATTATATCCTTTAGGTGTTATTAAATGTTACTCAGTTGAGGACCAGAGGTAATGGAGGACATAAAAAGAAATCCCTGTCTTCTATGCTAAGTAAGATTGTTGGCGGTTTAAAACTCATCAGCAATTATTTAAAAAGGAAAAACTAAAACAAGAAAAAACCACTTTCAGTAAAGCGCCATAGGCAGTCTGGGGGTTAGTTATAGAATGTTAATTAGACAAGTCATTTGCTCTTTTATCCACAGGTCATGAAGAGATACATTAATAATTTCAAATGGCAGCCATTTGATTTTATCTTCATCTAATATAAATGACCACTTACAGGCTAGAGCTAACTGAGCAGGTGGAGAAAAAAAAAAAAGAAAGGAAAGATTTATTCTACTTTAGCCAGTAGAACTGATGGAAGGAAAAATGGAGTCTGAAATGCATCTTTTGCTAATTATAGCATACCATGAAATAAAAATTTAAAGTTATTCAAGATGAAGTAATTCCTCTCATATTAGAAAAAATATAAAGATATATTCTGGACACACACATAGCCCAGGGTTATGGTATTACTGATTTTTTTCCTTTATTTCTTTCTTAAATTTCTTATATTTTGATTTATTTTTAATTGAGGTATAGATGGGGAAACACTGGAAAAAGTATCAGACTTTATTTTGGGGGGCTCCAAAATCACTACAGATGGTGATTGCAGCCATGAAATTAAAGAGGCTTACTCCTTGGAAGGAAAGTTATGAACAACCTAGATAGCATATTAAAAAGCAGAGACATTACTTTGCCAACAAAGGTCTGTCTAGTCAAGGCTATGATTTTTCCAGTGGTCATGTATGGATGTGAAAGTTGGACTTCGAAGAAAGCTGAACACTGAAGAATTGATGCTTTTGAACTGTGGTGTTGGAGAAGACTCTTGAGATTCCCTTGAACTGCAAGAAGATCCAACCAGTCCATTCTAAAGATCAGTCCCGGGTGTTCATTGGAAGGACTGATGTTAAGGTGAAACTCCAATACTTTGGCCACCTCATGTGAAGAGCTGACTCATTGGAAAAGACTCCGATGCTGGGAGGGATTGGGGGCAGGAGGAGAAGGGGATGACAGAGGATGAGATGGCTGGATGACATCACTGACTCGATGGACATGAGTTTGAGTGAACTCCGAGCATTGGTGATGGACAGGGAGGTCTGGCATGCTGTGATTCATGAGGTCACAAAGAATTGGACACAACTGAGCGACTGAACTGAACTGAACTGATGTACAATATTATTATTCAGGTGTATCAACAGAGTGATTCACAAGCTTTTTTAAAGCTTATACCTCATTAATAGTTATAAAATGTTGGCTATCTTTCCTATGCTGTACAATATATTCTTGTAGCTTGTTTATTTTATACCTAATAGTTTGTATTTAGTTTTTTGTTTGTTTTGGCCATACAGGGTGGCAAGTTATCTTATTTCCCCAACCAGGGATCAAACTTGCACTTTCTGCAGTGAAAGCTCATAATCTTAACCACTGGACCACCAGGAAACTCACATAGTTCATGCTTCTTAATTCTCTACCACTATCTTGCTCCTCCCCCCTTTCTTCTCGCCACTGATAACCACTAGTTTGTTCTCTATACCTGAGAATCCGTTTCTTTTTTTTTTTTTAAATAATCACTAGTTTATTTCATTTTTTAGATTCCACATGTAAGTTATGTCATACAGTACTACTGATCTTTTTTCAGTCATTTTGATGCTAGGAGAGAGGATTTGGGACTCATCCCTAGATGGATATGTTACTTTTCAAGTTCACAGGCAAAAGTGGCAGTCAAGGCCTTAATGATATATATTAAATTGTGCGTTTACATCAGGATGAAGTTTTAAAAGGCTGTACGCTGTTCAAAGAACAGGAACAAAAGCAAAAATCATTTGTTTTACTCTTGTCTTACCTGGGGATTTTATTTTTCTATTCCCTTACAATTTATATTTGCATTGCTGTCATCTACAATAGTCCGTTGTGGATAATACATCCTTAAATAAATATTATTTCAATAAATAAATGACAATAAATATTCAAGCGATTGGGAAGATAGGGAGAGGAGAAGAAGGAAAATAATTGAATAAAAAAGTATTTTAAATAATTTGAATTTGAATTAATTCACTTAAATTCCTAAGGCACATTGCACTTTCAATCTCAACTTGAGCGAGTAATCTTAAATATTATTACAAATAGGTAATGCAAAATCCCATGGACAGAGGAGCCTGGTGGGTTATTTAGTCTATGCGGTCACAGAAGAGTCAGACACCACAACTTCACAAATAAAATGAAAACTATAATGTCTTAACAGGACAGTCGAGTTTGAACAGGACAAAAAAAAATAAATGAAATGCAAAAATGTATTACTTTTTATCATTTGTTCAACAAATACTTGCAAAGTTTCTGTTATATTCGAGATGTTGGAGATGAACGATGCCGGAGCAATGATGAAGGCAGCCTGAGATTTTCCTAGAGGGAGTTATATTACTTGTAAATAATGTGACTCTGAATAAAGAGATATTTGAGTCTCAGTGAAGTTCTGGGCAATCCATTAGCACTAGTCTTAGCTGAGTAAAAAGATGATAATTAACACATAGATCTGTAAAACACCACATAAGAAAGGAATAGGGCTCTGGCATGCTTGATTCCAAGCCAGGTGAGAAAAACGGCTTAAGATAAAATGTTGTGAAACTTAGGGGGCCCTTGATTCCAAGATTCCGACAGTCCCAGCAAGGAGAAAAGCTCCCATTCAAGACGGTTCCTCTTAGAAAGGGAAGGTCAGCGAACAGGATAATGAATCTAATGAGAAAAGGAGACGGACCCTTTTAGATTATACATCAAATAACTTCTATTTAACAGAAAAAAATAAAAACATACTGTGGCGTCAATCATGTCTCTGTTTCACACAAGCACTCTTGTTTGTTTTGTTTTGTTTTTGATGTTCTTTTCTGGTCTGGGGTTTATTAGCCCAAAGTTGCTAAGTCATGTCTAACTCTTTGACACCCCATAGACTGCAGCATGCAGGCTTCTCTGTCTTTCAATATTTCCTGGAATTTGCTCAAACTCCTGTCAATTGAGTTGGTGATGCTGTTCAATCATCTCATCCTCTGTCACCCTCTTCTTCTGCCTTCAGTCTTTCCCAGAATCAGAGTCTTTGCCAGTGAGTCAGCTTTTTGCATCAGGTAGCCAAAAGGATTGGAGCTTCAGCTTCATCATCAGTCCTTCCAAAGTATTTTCAGGGTTTCTTTCTTTTAAGAGTGACTGGAGTGATCTCCTTGCTGCTCAAGTGACTCTCAAGAGTCTTTTCTAGCAGTACAATTAAAAAGCATTGATTTTACAGTGGTCAGCCTACTTTATGGTCCAACTCTCGCATCCATACATGACTACTGGAAATACCACAGCTTTGACTATAAGGACCTTTGGCAGCAAGGTGATGTCTCTGCTTTTCAAAACACTGTTTAGGTTTGTCATATTTTTTTCTTCCAAGTAGCAATTATCTTTTAATTTTGTGGTTGCAGTCACCATCCACAGTGATACTGGAGACCAAGAAAGCAAAATCTGTCCCCATTTCTATTGTTTCCCCATCTATTTGCCATGAAGTGATGGGACCAAATGCCATGATCTTAGTTTTTTGAATGTTGCGTTTTAACCCAGCTTTTTCACTCTCCTCTTTCACCTTCATGAAGAGGCTTTTTAGTTTCTCTTTGCTTTCTGACATTAGAGTGGTATCATCTGCATATCTGAGGTTGTTGTTATTTCTCCTGGCAATCTTGATTCCTGCTTGAGATTCATCTAGCCTGACATTTCACATGATGTACTCTGCATATGAGTTAAATAAGCAGGGTGACAATATACATCCTTGACATTCTCCTTTCCCAATTTGGAACCAGTCTGTAGTTCCACATCCAGTTCTAACTGTTGCTTCTTGACCTGCATATAGGCTTCTCAGGAGACAGGTAAGGTGGTTTGGTAATCTCATCTTCTCTAAGAATTTTCCACAGTTTGTTATGATCCACGCAGTCGAAGGCTTTGGCATAATCAATGAAACAGAAGTAGATGTCTTTCTGGAATTCCCTTGCTTTTCTATGATCTGACAGATGCTGGCAGTTTGATCTCAGGTTCCTCTGCCTCTTCTAAATCCAGAGTGTATATCTGAGATTTCCAATCATGGTTTGGGTTGTTTCATTGCTTCCTGTGTGGACATGGGTTTATGTGTGGACATGCATATTCTAATTTCCTTTAAGATGACTAATGATGGAGTGAGGGGAAGGTATTCTGAAAGCAAATTTTAGAAATCAGTTGAACTTTGGATCAGATAGATTTGGTGCCACTCCTGATTATTCAGTTTATTGACTATAACTCAGATATGCAAATGACTTCAGCAGATCTCAACTTCTTCACCTGTAGAACAGTATAACAAATAGAACCAACCTCTTAAGTTTGTTATGATAATTAAATAAATTTATGTGTATTCTCTTTTGGACTCACAGAATGTGTTCTATAAATATTCAGTATTAATAAAGTGAGGAAGAACTAAAAAGCCTCTTGATGAAAGTGAAAGTGGAGAGTGAAAAAGTTGGCTTAAAACATTCAGAAACCGAAGATCATGGCATCCAGTCCCAACACTTCATGGGAAATAGATGGGGAAACAGTGGAAAAAGTGTCAGACTTTATTTTTGGGGACTCCAAAATAACTGCAGATGGTGACAACAGCCATGAAATTAAAAGACGCTTACTCTTTGGAAGGAAAGTTATGACGAACCTAGACAGCATATTCAAAAGCAGAGATATTACCTTGCCAACAAAGATCCGTCTAGTCAAGGCTATGGTTTTTCCAGTGGTTATGTATGGATGTGAGAGTTGGACTGTGAAGAAAGCTGAGCTCTGAAGAATTGATGTTTTTGAACTGTGGTTTTGGAGAAGACTCTTGAGAGTCCCTTGGACTGCAAAGAGATCCAACCAGTCCATTCTGAAGGAGATCAGCCCTGGGATTTCTTTGCAGGAAATGATGCTAAAGCTGAAACTCCAGTACTTTGGCCATCTCATGCGAAGAGTTGACTCATTGGAAAAGACTCTGATGCTGGGAGGGATTGGAGGCAGGAAGAGAAGGGGACGACCGAGGATGAGATGGCTGGATGGCATCACTGACTCGATGGGCGTGAGTCTGAGTGAACTCCGGGAGTTGGTGATGGACAAGGAGGCCTGGCATGCTGCGATTCATGGGGTCACAAACAGTCGGACACGACCGACTGAACTGAACTGAACTGAATGTTTAGGACTTTTACCATTATTAGGCAAGGGAAAGTGACGTGGATATCCTGAGAAAGATGGGAAGGACAGGACAGAATGCATACCTTGATTCATCCCCTTCTAATTCAATAAAAGAGGAATTGATAAAAATATATAAGAGCATCAATGTTAAAAGTGAAAGTGAAAGTTGCTCAGTCATGTCCGACTCTTGGCAACCCCATGGACTATACATTCCATGGAATTCTCCAGGCCAGAATACTGGAGAGGGTCGCCTTTCCCTTCTCCAGGGGATCTTTCCAAGACAAGCATCAAACCCAGGTCTCCCACACTGCAGGTAGATTCTTTACCATCTGAGCCACAAGGGAAGCAGGTGTTTATAGTTGCAATATGGGTTATTATCATCTACTATTTATGCAGATAATGCTATGCTCTTGTTTAGTGGAAGGTGGAAGGTCTTATTTCTTTTTCAGAATATCTTTTAAAATAACATCACTATTGGGATAAATAGAGTTTAGAGAAAATTTTCATGTAGTGTTTTCAACATTAAAGAAATGATGGTCATAAAGGCTCCTTTGACATGGAAAATGAAAAAAAATTAAAATTACTGTAATAAAAAATACATTGTCTTAGAGTTTATATATTTCTTGGTTGTAGTCCTAGATCTTAACTTACTAATTATTTGGAGATAGTTAGATTTTTAAATTTTATATTCCTATTTCATTATTAATTCCAACAATGTTTCAATACTGTTTTAAACATAAGTTTGAAGGGAAAACTGAGAATTCATTAATAGTAGTTTTTAAAGAGCTTCTTGAATCATTTCAATAGCAATACAAATAAATCACATAGTCATCAAAAAAGATTTCCAAGTGCTTTTTCTACACCTGTCAATATTCTTTGTTCTGTGATTGATCAGAGAAACAATGTAAAAGTCAACTTCTGTCCTCAAGATTTTAATATTTAAAAGATGAGATGATGATAAGATTGATGAGAGGATTGTTCAGTTGCTGAAAACAGTATGTCTGATAATATGGGCAAAAATTTTTTGAAAACAAATAAGAGGTTGAGGTAAACAAGGAATATAAATTGGAAATGGAATTGGAGCAACTTCATTGGCACTGAAAGTGAAAGTGAAGTCACTTAGTCGTGTCCGACTCTTTGTGACCCCATGGACTGTAGCCCACCAGGCTCCTCTGTTCATGGGATTTTTCCAGGCAAGAATACTGGAGTGGGTTGCCATTTCCTTCTCCAGGGGATTTTCCCGACCCAGGGATCGAACCCAGGTCTCCCACATTGCAAGCAGATGCTTTTACCATCTGAGCCATCAGGGCGGTCCATTATAGTTTCTATCATTGGGACTAGGATTTGCAAAAAAGAACGAGATTTGAGTAATGAAACTCATAAAGGCAAGAACAATTGATAATGGTGCAATAATTCCTCAGATCACTCACTTTATGTGTAGTAGAAATTTATTCTGTATTTCATCTATTTTTCTTTATACATGTATAAAATTTCAGCAATATAAGATGGTATTGTGAAGGAAAATTGTCTTTATCTTGCTTTAATCACGTCTTACCATTTCAGAAAGTTTGCAACTTCTCACACTGTGAACAGCCACTCTTCCATGTGTTTACAATCAAAAATGTTGAAAATGTAAAGTTCGTTGCATAGGTGAGCAGTTGCAACAGAGGCTAGGATACACAATAAGCATTTTCTTCTCATGAATGTTTGTATTGGCTGAGGAGTCCATGCTCTGTTTGGCTTCAGGTTAGCTATGTAGTAATGACAGTACATTTCACTTGTGGTCCAGTAGAAGCTATTTGTATGGCAATAACCTCAGAGCAAGAAGCAGAGTTTACTGCACAAGTGTATTCTTTTCTTTGTTTTTAAGATCTTTATTGAATTTGTTACCATAGTGCTGCTTGTTTTATTTATATATATATATACATTTGGTGGGTTTTTTTTTTTTTTTTTTTTTTGGCCCTAAGGCATATGGGAACTTAGCTCCTCCACTGGGGATGGAAGCCACATCCCCTGTATTGGAAGTAGAAATCTTAACCACTTAGCCATCAAGGAAGTCTCCACAAGTGTACTTCAAATCTCTACTTGCATTTGGTTTCCAAACCTCCCTTTGAGCAGGGCAAGTCAGAGGCTGACAACCATGTTAAAGTTTAAAGAAGGAACTTTGACCTTTAAGTGGGAGACTTCAAAGCAAGGTGCATGGGGCAGTGTGGAAAAAAGAAACCGGTCTCCAATTTAATCTGATTCATATACACATACTCAAATACATACACATTCATATATGCATATATGTATGAGCATAGGTACATATGGATGTAAATATAAACTGTAGTGAAATTTGTTGCATGTCAAATGCCTAATCACAATTTTTAGAAATAATCTCCAAATAGCAAATATTTCTTGCAAAGGCTGAAACTCACACTTCTGTGCAGCTAATGCAGAATTTCATATCTTGTGCATCTTTGAAAAGGCTTCGCAAGAAAATTAACCATTCCTGTGCAACTGAAATAATTCATCTGTTCCAATAATTACTTTACTCCATTTGGACAGCTTCACAACTAAACTAATTTAACTTGGCTCTGTTCAATCAAATATCATACACAGAAATCATATATCATTCAAGAATCCAGACCATAAGCTTCTGTTTTGTTTAGCTTTTTCCTATTTATGTTTGATAGCAGCAGACTTCAACACTGTATTTGTTATTTAACATGTGTTCAGAGTTGTATTATTCAATCAAACCTTTTCTTGAAGGTATCTGTTATATCATTACTAGGGATGGTGTTTCATAGACATACTGATTTGGGAAAGAGTTTTCTATAATGATATGATTTCCAAAACCTTTTTCATATTTCAGATTAATAATAAAGCTTTGATTCACTTACACATGGACACATTGTGTTTGATCTAATAAAAGCAATATTGAATAAAAAGGGAAAAAAAGATCAGCACAGGTTAAATGTTAGCCAAATAATCCATAGACCTTTTAAAATGTATCATCAAGTGATTGACCTAGAGGTAACTAACTGGTGCCAAGAAAAATGCCTAAAGAGCTTGCCAAGGAGCCAGATGCCCCTACTGCTAAATTATCTCCTGCAGATTGTCATGGGCCTCTTACAACTGGCACGCCCACAGGTATTGCTCACCCCACACTGCCTTATGGTTTGAGCTAATTGTTTAAAAATAGTTTGCTGCTTATGGAGCAAATGTATATGCTCTGTATACATTTATTTTATTCTCCCAGGGAATTGGTCCTTTTTTTTTTTTTTTTTTTCTGGTAAGACATGAGACAGCAAAAAGTATGGATGAAATAGACTTGCTTAATTTAACTATGTAGATGGTTACATGAAAGTGACATATCATTCATTGGTACCAAACTTTTCTGCCACTGCTTATATTTTTCCTTCATTCAGCCCCTTTGTGAAAGTTGGGTGAGAATTTCCTGGTGGCCCAGTGGTTAGGGCTCTGTGCTTCCAGTGCAGGGCACATGAGCTCAATCCCTGGTTCAGGAATTAAGGGCCCATGTGGCATGGCTCAGCCAAAAGAAAAAAGAAGAAAATTGATTTATAGGACTCCAATGGCTGGAGACCACTGGTGGCTCAGAGGTTAAAGCGCCTGCCTCCAATGCGGGAGACCTGGGTTTGATCCCTGGGTTGGGAAGATCCCCTGGAGAAAGAAATGGCAACCCACTCCAGTATTCTTGCCTGGAGAGTCCCATGGATGGAGAAGCCTAGTAGGTTACAGTTCATGGGGTCGCAAAGAGTCGGGCACGACTGAGCGACTTCACCTACCTAAAGCAGGTGACATAATGTAATCATCAGGTGTTTAAAATATCAATATCCTACAAGTGCATCTGCTTTTGATTTGTAATCTAGGTATATTATAAATGTATCCAGATATCCTGAGATTCATATTTGTAGGGTGAAGAAGTATTTAATTGAATTATATGTAACTGACAATGTTATGATGTGTTAATAACAATTAGAAATTGTTGACACTCTAATATTCTTTGCCCTTCTCCAAATAGTCTTTTGAAGTGTGTTAAATGCGTGATAGAATTTCCCACCAAAAGCAGTAGATTTAAGAAAAAGTTCTTAGTGTATTGGGGCAAATTTAAACAACTTTCCATTCTCTACAGCAACTACATTTTTATTTTTCTAAATATGTCAGCAATCTTTCAAAATATTGGCTTTATAGAAAAACTTTTGAAACTCTTATTTTTATTAAAAAAAAAAGACTTATTTCTTCGATATTATGAAGCACTGTGCCAAGTGAGAAAAAGGACTAGAAAGAACCCAAATGACATTATGTAAGGTTGGTACAAAATAGAAGAGCTGCGATTCTTTGCCATAAACATGTCTTTTTAATATATTCAAAAATATTTTATAGTGTAGGTGGTACATGTATTTTGGAAAGAATTTTGAAGAATAAAAGAGCTTAGCATGCCACATAATAGCAGCTTGTGTTGGTGATAATAATTGGCCTATACAGAGAATTAAGAAATATGAAAGTCCCCCCAATTTATTTTTCCTCTAGGCTCTTGAAAATTGAAGGCAGAGCTTACTTAATTGAATGCCAAGCATGTTCAAGAACATGCACATTGAAATTAAACTTAAAAGAAACAAAGTTATGTATGTGGCATTATTAGCATATTTGTATCATTCTTTAGCAAGTATTTCTTATTTAGAGGTTTTGAAATCAGTATTCTCTAAGATTTACAGAATCAGAATTCTCCAAAAAGAATAAAATAGATTGCCATTTCCTTCCTAACTAATCTCCAGTTGCAATGATTTTTGCATTGTCAGCATATATCCAAGAAGGTATAGGTATCCACATGCATGTACGTAATGTACCCACACAAGATCCAAATTTATCAATACACTATTCCATTTATTATATTCTGAAGTTAAATTGATAGTTTATATTGCATTTGTACAAACATACATGCACCATGCACCTCTTGGGAATTTATATTTCACATATAGTTCATATGCAATAATTAACTGAAAATTAAGCAATATTGTAATAAGTATATTGACAGATGTTTGTACATATTTAGAATCCATTAGAGAAACAACTACCATTGGAAAAGTAAATATGGGCTTTTAAAATTATTACTATATTATTATTAAAGCAATGAATACCAGATTTTGAAAAGATTTTTAAAGCAAAGGATGATTTTCCTTAGCTAGACAGAAGACGTCTCCCCTGGGACCTTGTTTGCCAGGAAAAGTACTGGCTGGGAAAATATCAGCAGCTGGCAAGATAATGAGTCCACTTCACCGCAAATGAGTTCGTTATTATTCCATTCCTGCAGTCTTGTAATTCACAGTTGCATGTCATTTACACATAAATAAAAAATAGGTATTATATATAGCCAAACTTTGGCAATCTACAAGAGCAACATTTACAAACATAAGGGACAAACTGGAAAACATATGCAAATGAAGCTGGATGACAATGGGAAGAGTTTAAATGTTCCGTAAGACAGCACTTCTTATTTAAAAACAATCAAAAACTAAAACAAGTCTGTATGAATTTGTACTCTTCACACTTGGGATTCAGCTTTGTTTTATAGTTATATCTACTAGAAATTGGAAGATGATATAGTTGATGATACAGTTTTTTAACCAAAAGTGATTTCTCAGGAATTATTATTTTTTTATGAAAAAGAATCATGTTCACACACATGAAAAATAAATCCGCTTATACGTAATTGATTAAACTTAACAATAATTGGAAGTAATATTTTTTCCATTTCCTAGAGATTTTTGACAATTTTTTGTGACCCCTTGGCCTCTACCTCGCCAGGCTCCTCTATCCATGGGATTTCCTAGACAAGAATATTAGAGTGGGAAGCCATTTCCTATTTCAGGGGATCTTCCCCATCCAGGGATGGAACCAAGTCTCCTGCATGGCAAGCAGATTCTTTCCCACTGAGCCACCAGGGAACCCACAGACATGCAAATAAAATAAGAGAAAAAAGTTTGTATTAAATGATACAGGGGTATGGTTATTTACAGCTTCCTTGGGTCAGGACAATGAAAAAGTGAACCTCAGAATACTCACACCTTGGAAACTGAAGCACTGAAATAAATGTTAAATCCAAGAAGACTTTGATATAATGAAAATGAAATAGCAAATGAACATTTTAGTAACAGTATTTGAATTGTTACAGACATCATCAAACATATATAAAAGAAAAGCAAGTAAAGTGATTTAATATAATTCAATTAAATCAAAATATGAGAAATACAAATTAAGACATCATATCCAATAAACTGATTATATATTTTGCTAATTAACATATACCTTAAAATAGAAAGTGAAAGTGTTAGTCACGTCCCACTCTTTGCAACCCTGTGGACCATAGACCACCAGGCTCCTCTGTCCATAGGTTTCTCCAGGCAAGAATACTGGAGTGGGTAGCCTATCCCTTTTCCAGGGGATCTTCCTGACCCCAGGATCAAACCTGAGTCTCCTGCACTGCAGGCAGATTCTTTACCACTGAGCCACAAGGAAATCACCCCTTAAAACAGAAAAACAAGTTTAATTTTGGTGCTGTTCCTTGATTTTAAAGATTGTGTCAAATTAAACAAATATGTTTTGCCACAATAAACTTATTGTGATGAAATCACTCAGAGCATTTTGAAACTGGCAACATAGTATGATCTACATGTTAACACATTAAGAATAAAAGATGTTGAAATACAACATAATATCAAACTGTGGACCAAGAATAAAGGAGATCAGAAATTTTCAGTGAGGAGAAACTACATTGCTGATAGTTATAAATGTTTAAATAGACTTGTTTCCGTTTGGTCAATTAAATTAGTAACTGTTGAATATGTTGGTAAAATAAATATCTGTTTAAGGTTTTCAAAAAGTAAAACCTCAGTGGAGCTTGCTTCTGCTGCTGCTGCTAAGTCGCGTCAGTCGTGTCTGACTCTGTGCGACTCCATAGACGGCAGCCCACCAGGCTCCCCCGTCCCTGGAATTCTCCAGGCAAGAACACTGGAGTGGGTTGCCATGTCCTTCTCCAATGCATGAAAGTGAAAAGTGAAAGTGAAGTTGCTCAGTCGTGTCTGACTCTTAGTAACCCCATGAACTACAGCCTACCAGGCTCTTCTGTCCATGGGATTTTCCAGGCAAGAGTACTGGAGTGGGGTGCCATTGCTTTCTCCCCAGTGGAGCTTACACTGAATAATTAAATCTGTATTTATATCATCAAAAATTAAATGCATATATTTAATGAGATAAATAATTATATAAAATGAATGTGTGTGTGTATATATATATATGAGAATCTTTTAATCTAATATATATTCACTTGAGAATTTATGGACCCCTTACTAAGGACTGAAAATTGAATTTTTTTCTCTGACTTTGTCTTCTTTGGAATACTCTTTTGTATCGTGTGCCTTTTAATAGAAATTAAAAGGAATGTTGGTCTTTTTGGAAGATTTAGCAAGCTCCTTGCTTAGAGAAAGAGACAGACCTGCCCCTCTGAATTCTGCACGTTGCACGCCCAGTTATGGGCCACGTGGGCGTGCCTTCCCGTGATACCATCACTCTGCACTGCCTTCCCGTGTGTATACTTCATTGTGTGTTGAAGTCATGCTGCAGTGGGTTCAGGAAATCTTGGCACTCAATAGAACTTTCAGCATTTGTCTGAACAGAAAAATCATTTCTATTACAGAAAAAGTCACAAATGTCATGAGACATTGCGTGCAACACTGGAAAATTTCCTTCTTGATGGGACAGCCTGGTATTTTACAGCTGAACTGTTAGCCACCCACAATGCTCCTCTAAACCTGGACTATCTTCTCTAATGTTTTGTAAGGTATACTCTGCAAACTTTTGAACTAAGTAATATCTATTCTATGATCATATATGTGAGAATAATTTGAGTAAACTGTGGTGTAATTCAAAATTGTGAAATACAAAACTCCTTGCAAACATTTAGGTTTGTCTTATATATCCAAACACACCATATGTTGTTCAAACACTTTGAATATCCCCATAGATTTTTGGTTGAATGTGTGCTTTCCCGTCTTCTGCTTAGAAAAGCCAAGAGGGAAAAAATAAATAAATAAAATGAAGGAAATCTTTAATAACTAGGAAGAATGTAAAAAGCACAAGTAACATCTATTGGGAGTTAGACTATCTGTCAACTAAACAGCGGTAAAGAATCTGCCTGCCAACGTGGGAGCTGTGAAAAACGTGGGTTCAATCTCTGGGTCAGGAAGATCCCCTGGAAAAGGAGATGGCAACCCACTCCAGTATTCTTGCCTGGAAAATTCCATGGAGAGAGGAGCCTGGTGGGCTACAGTCCGTGGGGTCACAAAAGAGTCGGACCCAAATGAGTGACTGAACACACAACACAGAGCATTGAGTAAGTTTGTAGGCGAGCCTGGAAGGGAGATTCTCAAGGCTGCTAAATATTGTCTTCTCCAAACATTTGTTAGACTCAAGAGGGTAAACAACTTACTTTCCAAACTGTAGAGAAATAACATTTGGCTCATACAATTGTTTCTTTCCTTCTGAAAATGCATTTAATATTCAGGATAACAATAGACAGTAGCGATAGAAAGTGCTTGTTTTTTTTTTTTTTTTTTCCCAGACATGTAAACTAGACTTTCACAGTCCTCATCATTCTCTGGCTGTTTGTCTTCCCATGCTTATAAGAGGGGTGAAGAACCTGCCTGTCCATGCAGAAGATGTAAGAGATGTGGGTTCAGTTCCTGGGTTGAGAAGATTCCCTGGAAGAGGGCATGGCAACCCACTCCGGTATTCATGCCTGGAGAATCGCATGGACAGAGGAGCCTGGCAGGGTATGGTCCCTAGGGTCACAAAGAGTCAGACATGATTGAAGCAACTTAGCATGCACAACACAGATGCACACATGCTCATATTAATATTAATACTCAAGTTCCACTTGGTTGTTAGCTTTAAAATGCATATATCATAAGGGTTGGAATCTTCCTCCACTGTAGTTTTTTGAGCTTCTAACTATAATTCCCTTAGTCATAGGCTCAATATTTTTCTGACTCATTTCTAAATTATGCAGAAATAGTCTCTGCACGTGCTCAGGATCTGGGCAGTACATGCAAATGAGTTCCAAGCTTTTCTTAGAAATCCGTGAACGAGGCATTGGAAGGGGTCACCAGCCTGCTGCCATGCACAGGCAGCCTCTCTGATGCTTGGTTGCAAAATCCTTCTTCAATCCAACTTTGCTAGGTTGGCTCCCAGACCTCATAGATTCTGCTTGGAGTGTCACCGAACTTCTCAAAAGGCGATCCCTAAAAAGTGGGCTTAAAACTCAGCGTTGAAAAAACTAAGATCATGGCATCTGTTCCCATCACTTCATGGCAAATAGATGGGGAAACAAAACAGTGACAGCTTTTGTTTTCTCAGGTTCCAAAATCACTGTGAATGGTGACTCCAGCCATGAAATTAAAAGACTTGCTCCTTGGAAGAAAAGCTATGAAAAATCTAGACAGTGTATTAAAAGCAGAGACAGCACTTTGCCAATAAATATCTGTATGGTCAAAGGTATGGGTTTTCCAGTACTCATGTACAGATGTGAGAGTTGGACCTTAAAGAGGGCTGAGCATTGAAAAATGGATGCTTTCAAATTGTGGTGCTGGAGAAGCCTTTTGAAAGTCCCTTGGACAACAGGATCAAACCAGTCAATGCTGCTGCTGCTGCTGCGTCGCTTCAGTCGTGTCCAACTCTGTGCGACCCCATAGATGGCAGCCCACCAGGCTCCCCCGTTCCTGGGATTCTCCAGGCAAGAACACTGGAGTGGAAGTCAATCTTGAATATTCCTCGGAAGGACTGATGCTGACGATGAAGCTCCAATACTTTGGCCACTTGATGTGAAGAGCCAACTCATTGGAAAAGACCCTGATGCTGGGAAAGATTGAAGGCAGGAGGAGAAGGAGGCAGCAGAGGATGAGATGGTTGGATGGCCTCACTGACTCAATGGGTGTGAGTTTGAGCAAATTCTGGGAGATGGTAAACAACAAGGAAGACTCTGGTGCAGCAGTCCATGGGGTGGCAAAGAGTTAGACACGATTTAGTGATTGAGCACCATCTCCTTCCACGCTTTGTAGAAGTGAGACAGCGTGGTCTCTCAGGTGACTCTTAGCCTGCTTCCCATCATCCCACCCCCAGTCCGTATCACTGGCCCAGATGCCTCAGTACATCGTTCATCTGGGTCTTCACTCTACCGAAAACAAGGACTGAATAAACATCCATGTTTAACACTCCTTGAAGACTGAATGTCGCTACCCTGAATGTCATACAATGCTTGGAGGCAGTGAAGCTTACTCTATATAGAGTTGCAAACATACAGTCAAGGATAATGATAAAAAGGAATGAATTTGAGTCAGTTCTAGTGAGGTGGATTGACCTTGAGCCTGTTATGCTGAGTGAAGTAAGTCAGAAAGAGAAAAACAAATATCATGTATTAACACAGAATCCAGAAAAATGGTATGAACCTATTTGTAGGGCAGCACTAGAGAAACATGTATAGAAAACAGACTGGTGGACACAACGGGAAAAGAAGAGGGTGGGACAAATTAAAAGAGTAGCCTTGAAATATATACATGACCATGTGTAAAAGAGAGCTAGTGGGAATTTGCTGTACAATGTAGGGAGCTCAACCTGGTGCTCTGTGAAAACCTAGAGAGGGGGGATGGGGTTGGAGGTAGCAAGGACATTCAAGAAGGGGATGACATGTACATACCTATGGCTCATTCAAGTTGATATATAGCAGAAATCAATACAACATTGTAAAGCAACTATCCTCCAATTAAAAATGAAAGTGTTGGGATGTAGCTTGCCAGGTTCTTCTGTCCATGGACTTCTCCATGCAAGAATACTGGAGTGGGTTGCCATTTCCTTCTCCAGGGGATCTTCCCAACCCAGCAATTGAACCTGGATCTCCTGTACTGAAGGCAAATTATTTACTGTCTGAGCCACCAGGGAAGCCCAATTAAAAATAAATAATTTTTTTTTTTAAAAACAGGATATGGGCTGACATGAACTGCCTCTAGGTCAAGCTCAGTGCAGAAGAAAACACACCTTTGAGGTCATTCTAAATCCTGGAATCACTCATTCAGGGCTCAGGTAGTTTGGATTTGCTCTCTGCACACAGGCATAATTGGGAGCACTGGGATACAATACTCAACAAAATTAAGAAACTGGAGTTGCAGCACAGAATGATTGGCAGCACAGTTGTCTGACTGAAGGGACATGTTGAAAAGGTTAAAGTTTGCATCACATTTGTTTCAAACTGAGGCTGAGGGTCAATGCCCAAAATAATTAACTAAAAACATTTACTTGTTAAAGGAATTTAATGGGAATTAAGAAATATAGCATTTTATCTAAAAGATAATAAAATATTTTATATTTTATAAAATCTGTTTATATTTAGGTATAGATTTTTACAATATGTGTATTTTATATTTCATAAAATATGCCCATCCTTGCCTAAATAGGTGAGAATAAAGTTGTACCAAAACCTATAAGCAGATTGATTCCATTGCATTTTTTTAACTTTTGTCAAGAAGGTGAGAAAAGCGTTACTAAAATGAAAAAAATATAGAATGAATTCCTTTTTCTATAAGATTAGTATAATTTTTCTCTTTGTGAATGAAAGAAATATGTATCATTTCTCTGTTTTGTTTATGACTTTTCAGTATATTTTGATAATAGACAATTCCAACTGTAGGACTATAACAAGACAAAGGAATCACAGAAACATTTTCATAGTAGCATAAAGTTTCTGATAAATGGGCAGCCATCCTAAAAATTAATATTCACACATAGCAAAAGAAATAAAGTGAGAGATGTGACTATTTATGTATGTAAAAGGGGAGACCTATAGTTAAAATGTTTGATATCTAATAATGAGTTAAATTTATCATCAAAACGCCAATTTCAAACGTAAAGAATAAATTAGAAACTGAACTGGTAACAACTAAAGCAAACAATTAATTTTATTGAAGAGAAAAAATTTAAAAGAAAGGGTTCCTTTCAATGTTTTTTTCTAAATAGTTTTAAGTAATTCCCAAGAAAAAGATTGAAGTTAATTTCTCTTCCTTTATTATTAAATTAAAAAAAGGATCACAAGATATGTCCAGGATTGACATCTTTTCATTAAATATTATTAATATCCAATTAGCTATTTTAATTTCAAGACTCTTGCTCTTTCTCTAGTTCAGGTTGTATTCAATTATATTTTTATTACATTTGTTCAGCTACTTAGAGCAGGATTATTTATCTAAAAATTGGCTCTAGATTAATGACCTTTTGTTCAACCTTTTCATAATGTCCTTTTGTTCATGTTCAAGCATTTTGTCCTGTATATTAATGATGACATATTCTGTAAACTTGATTCTGCCCTTGGTTTCTTCTAAGGAAAATTTCATCTATCATCTGCATTCTTATTTTCCTACACATTTCCTCTGGCATACAGATTTTTTTTAATTATTCATATTTGTTTGCATCCTTTTAAGTCTCCTCTTGATTTGAATCTATCACCTTACCATATCTATCTTATTTCATAACATACTTTTGATATTTTATTGAATTAAAGATATTTTCCTTATTTTCCTTTTCTATCCCTCAATATATTTTTCTCAAAAAGTGTGTTTTTCTTCTGCATCTGTAGTACTGTTTTTTGCTCACATTACACTTTTTTTTTTTTTTCCTTCCTTACATTCAGACAAAGCTGTTGGCTATATTCAGGTTGTACATTTTCACCTTGGTTTTCCTTCTTGATCATAAGGTTGCTGTTTGAACCTCTTCTCTGACCCTAAACTGCTCAGTTATCTGACTGTCAATAGTCTGTGTTTATAGCTACTGACATTTCTGCCAGGCAGTTTGGCACCACACTCTTCCAGGTGTTAACTGGAGTGTCACTGGGCTCTTTGTCTTGAGTCTTNTTGGTTTTCCTTCTTGATCATAAGGTTGCTGTTTGAACCTCTTCTCTGACCCTAAACTGCTCAGTTATCTGACTGTCAATAGTCTGTGTTTATAGCTACTGACATTTCTGCCAGGCAGTTTGGCACCACACTCTTCCAGGTGTTAACTGGAGTGTCACTGGGCTCTTTGTCTTGAGTCTTACCTCTGGCCTTTGTGACAGCTGCTCTTCAAGGCCATTGCACCTCTTCTTCCCTGTTTCTAAACGTCTGTAAGTCTTCTGTGTTTTCACTACCTTTAGCCATTGAATGACCTCTGATCTTCTGGAGTGTCACGGTTCTAAGATGCTGCTCATTTGCATACGTGAAAGTCTCCCAGATACTCCCGATCTTTCCTTTCTCAGCCCTATGGAGGGTCCCACAAAGTCTGCTTTTCTGCTAGTAACCCTGATTTCATCAGTCAGGGCTCCTATATTGATCTTTGGCGTCACCATATACAGTACTCAAAACTTCTTGGAGTGGCTAATTTTCTGCTTCTTATTGAAAAAAATTAACTCTATCTTAAATTGTTTTAATGTCATTTATCATTTAATTTTATCAAATTGTTCACATCTAACTTGCCAATTCCCTCTAGAATATCCATGTAGTCCCTCACGCATTATTAGCACATCTAATCAGTAAACCACTATTGAGGACCTACCTACATATTTTAAGTACTTAGAGAAGCATAAAGACCTATTTGTTTGTACTGCATTTAATGGCTATCAACAATTGTGGCTCCAAATGCTTTGGTGAAGTCCTAATGACTGGAGATTTATGCTTGGGATTTTCTATATAGAAATTGGGGAAAATATCCACAAAGAGTGGCAGAAGGTGATCTTGCACTTAATGTGTTGTAACTGTTCTTATAGTTGTCAAGCTTAATCATTTATAAGGAAGAAAGGAAAATGTTTCTGGCCACAAGAGAAGGTTTTCTCTGAGGCTTACCCTAAGCCTACCTACCTAAGCTTACCTAAGTAAGGCTTACCTTACTTAGAGTGGAAAGTAGTGACACACTGTAATATGTGTAATATTAAGTAAAAGACTACGTCTTGACAACAAAGATGGGTAGGAATTTGTATTCCAACAAATGTGAAGATTTTATCTTACAAGATATATGGGGAATCTTAACAATAAAGTTTGGTTGGAGATGTAGCAGATGGCCAACTACGAGGTGTTAGATAAGAAAAATAATAACAAAAATATTTGAATAAACAATGATTTAATAACTTTTTGCAAAGTAAAATAATATTTCTCTGGTTAAGGAATAAAGTTTCACATGCTTGAGGTAAAGCTTCTGTTTGGTTTTAGAAAAAAATCTAAGTGAATATAGGCCTTTCATAGCTAAAATTTGATAATCCTTCAAATGGTATTTATCCTCTAGGTTACAGATTACACTAACATACATTACATTTACCTATATACATTCTCTTATATATGCGTGTTTATTCACACATATTATATAAATAGCAGCCATCAGAATGTCATATCAGTGATAGCTGTCGATGCTTGGCAATATTCTTCCAGAAATTTTATGTTGAGTAATATTTGACTATGTATTATTATGTATGTATTTTACACATCCTTTGAGTCGCAAAGAGTTAGACATGACTGAGCATACATACATACATACATACATACTTTGCATGATACATATTTTACATTTCAGACTGTCCTAAGCTTAAAAAATGGATAATTTTTTAAAGTACAAGGCACATGATCTGATTTTTGAAACCAGAGAGGACAAATCTATCCACCATTTAGTAATCGAATGTCAATCAAAAATTGAAAAACAATTTTCTTTTGGCCAAGCAGCATGTGAGCTCTTAGTTCTGTGACCAGGGATCAAACTCACATCCCCTGGATTGGTAACACCAAGTCCCAACCACTGGATCACCAGGGAAGTCCCCTTAAATTGAAATTGTGAAAGGTAAGCATCATTCTGATCTCATCTGTGCTGCTTCTTACAACCCACATGGGTGGCTGCGACTGGCGCATTAAGAGCTGCTGAGAGGAGCTACCCCACGTCCGAAGTCAGGGGCGGCTGGGAGGAGCTACTCCCATGCCCGAAGTCAGGGGCGGCGGCTGGGAGGAGCAACCCCACATCCAAGGAGAGGTGGCTGCGCGGGCGTAGGAGGGCCTAGAGGATCTATCCCACGTTGAAGGCCAGGAAGGGCGGCAGTGAGGAGATACCCTTCGTCCAAGGTAAGGAGCAGTGGCTGCGCTTTGCTGGAGCAGCTGTGAAGAGATACCCCACACCCAAGGTAAGAGAAACCCAAGTAAGATGATAGACGTTGCAAGAGGGCACCAGAGGGCAGCCACACTGAAACCATACTCACAGAACACTAGTCAATCTAATCACTCTAGGACCACAGCCTTGTCTAACTCAATGAAACTAAGCCATACCCATGGGGCAACCCAAGATGGGCAGGTCATGGTGGAGAGGTCTGACAGAATGTGGTCCGCTGGAGAAGGGAATGGAAAACCACTTCAGTATTCTTGCCTTGAGAACGCCATGAACAGTATGAGAAAGCAAAATGACAGGATACTGAAAGAGGAACTCCTCAGGTCAGTAGGTGCCCAATAAGCTACTGGAGATCAGTGGAAAATTACTCCAGAAAGAAAGAAAGGATGGAACCAAAGCAAAAACAAAACCCAGCTGTGGATGTGCCTGGTGATAGAAGCAAGGTCTGATGCTGTAAAGA
>SJYA01002840.1:29662-39738 GCA_006410615.1 Neotragus moschatus | reverse complement strand
CCAGAGATCAAATTGCCAACATCCATTGGATCATAAAAAAAGGAAGAGAGTTCCAGAGAAACATCTACTTCTGGTTTATTGACTACACTAAAGTCTTTGTGTGGATAACAACAACTGGAAAATTCTTCAAGAGATAGGAATAAAATACCACCTGACCTGCCTCTTGAGGAACCTGTGTGCAAGTCAGGAAGCAAAAGTTAGAATTGGACATGGAACAACAGACTGGTTCCAAATTGGGAAAAGAGTATGTAAAGACTACATATTGTCACCCTGCTTATTTAACTTACACGTAGAGTACATCATGAGAAACGCTGGACTGGATGAATCACAAGCTGGAATCAAGTTTGCTGGGGGAAGTATCAATAACCTCAGATATGCAGATGACACCACTCTTATTGCAGAAAGTGAAGAGAAACTAAGGAGCCTCCTGATGAAAGTGAAAGAGGAGAGTGAAAAAGTTGACTTAAAACTCAACATTCAAAAAACTAAGATCATGGCATCCAGTCCCATCACTTCAAATAGTGGAAACAGTGACAGACATTATTTTTGGGGCTCCAAAATCACTGCAGGTGATGAATGCAACCCTGAAATTAAATGACGCTTGCTCCTTGATAGAAAAGCTATGACCAACCCAGACAGCATGTTAAAAAAGCAGAGACATTACTTTGCTCACAAAGATCTGTCTAGTCAAAGCTATGGTTTTTCCAGTGGTCATGTACAGATGTGAGAGTTGGACCATAAAGAAAGCTGAGCACCAAAGAATTGATGCTTTTGAATTGTGGTGTTGGAGAAGACTCTTGAGAGTCTCTTGGAATTCAAGGAGATCAAACCAGTCAATCCTAAAGGAAATCAGTCCTAAACATTCATTGGAAGGACTGATGTTGAAGCTGAAACTCCACATTTGGCCATCTGATGTGAAGAACTGACATTTGAAAAGACACTGATGCTGGGGAAGATTGAAGGCAGGAGGAGAAGGGGATGACATATGATGAGGTAGTTTGATGGCATCACTGACTCAATGGACATGGGTTTGAGTAAGCTCTGAGAGTTAGGGATGTACAGGGAATCCTGTCATGCTGCAGTCCATGGGGATGCAAAGAGTTGTACAAGACTGAGCAACTGAACTGAACTGGAAAGGTGAAAAAGCTCAGTAAGTGGGTGCCTCATGAGTGGACCACAAATCAAAAAAAAAATCATCATTTTGAAATGTCCTCTTTTTCTATGCAACAACAATGAACCATTCCTTGATCAGATTGTGACATGTGATGAAAAGTGGATTGTATACAGCAACCACCAATGACCAGCTCAGTGGCTAGACAAAGAAAAAACTCCAAAGCACTTCCCAAAGCCAAAACTGCACACACAAAAGTTATGGTCACTGTTTGGAGGTCTGCTGCTGGTCTGGTCCACTACAGCTTTCTGAATCCCAGTGAAACCATTAACTCTGAGAAGTATGCTCAGCAAATCAGTAAGATGCATCAAAACCTGCAGTGCCTGCATCTGGCATTGGTCAACAGAAGGGCCCAATTCTTCTCTGCAGCAAGAATCGTCACACAAACAAGCCTTCAAAAGTGGAACCACTTGGGTGATGAAGTTTTGCCTCATCTGCCATTTTCACCTGACTTCTCACCAACCAACTACCACTTCTTCAAGCATCTCAACAACTTTTTGCAGGGGAAATCTTTCCACAACCAGCAGGAGGAAGAAAATGGTTTCCGAGAGTTCGTTGAATCCCGAAGTATGGATTTTTACATGACAAGAATAAATAGACTTATTTCTCATTGGCAAAATGTGTTGATTGTAATGGTTCCTATTTTGATTAATAAAGATGTCTTTGAGCCTAGTTATAATGATTTAAAATTCTAGGTCCAAAATCACAATTACTTTTTCATCAACCTAATATCTTCCACTGGTAATTAGTACATAATTTATGGGGTGATGTTTGCCATCATATCTTGTACTCTCTCAAAATAGTGATTTTTTTAAATTCTAGTGCTCCTTTTATAACTTGGCATTCTTCTCTTAAAAATTAAAAAAAAAAATCCAAATGAATGACATCAACAACAAAGACATGACTCACCAGATGATCATGAACTATAGCTTCTCTCTCCTTAAAGGACAAGGCACAGACTTTCTGTTTACAAATTTCAGTTTAAGTATTTGGTAGAAATGTTAGGATCTTTTGTTCTGTGTTACTATCGCTGTGGACTTACGGATTTCATCGAGTTGTTCTTGTTCCAAATCTGTCTAGTAGGAAGCCTTCAAGCCAGCTCTAATGACCTTCTGATAGGCTCCTTTTGGTCTCTCATTATTCATGGCATAACGGAATTTCTCAGTATCATGTTACACTTTTTATCCTTAGACCTTCAATCATGCATTTCTCCAAAGTATCCTAGGTCTTTTTATTCAAAGTTGGTATTTAGACATGAAGAACTGGGTGTTGCTAGCTCATGGCTATTGGAAAGTTATTGACTTTTAAGTCCTTGCTTTGAACATATCTAAGAAATATATATATTAATATATATTTTAATTAAAAATCATAGGCCTGTATTGATATGTATAGTTAAAATTTAGCTTTATAAGATTTTACTGATTTCTTTGATATTGTATGTTTATATTTTCCACTGCAGATCCTGGCTCCTAGTAATGTTAATGTGATTACTTATTAATGCAATTACTTTTTGCTTTAGCCTACAAATTATTCATCAAATTGTTGAAAATACAGTATTACTGTTAAAAAGAAAACTATTGACTAAAGTTTATAATTTGTACATTTTTTAAAAATCTCGCATCATTTCCTACTGTGATGGATGTACGGATTCAATGTATAGACCGTACAAATGCCTCTTTTTTTTTTTAATTTTTTTTGTTTGTTTGTTTTGCTTTACAATACTGTACTCATTTTGCCATACATTGACATAAATCTGAATTAGCTATTTTCTCTGTATGACTTATGTTGCCAATTTGATATGCAGTTAGCGTTATATGTTTTATTTTTGTTTTGAAAACTCTTGATTTTTTTTCTTTTTGTGTTAAGCTTTTAATATGAAAATAATATGAAAGATATTAATAAAAGGTATTCTTAGGGAAATCTCATTTCCATTTCTATTCCTTACTGTCATTTTCCTCCCTATCCCAACTAATAGTCAGTTTCATTCATTTCTGTTTTATTCCCTTATAATTTGTTTAGTTTTAAAAAATGGATTCTTATTCTCTCTTAATAAGTGATAGCATACCAAAAATATTGGTTTACGCCTTGCTTGTTTCAATTGTCAGTGTCCTGATAAACACTTCATGTAACTCCATAGCAACCATTTTTGTTCCTTGTAGTATAGTTTATTTAACTACTCCTGATTAATGGATATACAGAGTGTATCCAGTCTTTTGCTGTTACTAATAATATCACAGTTATTAACTTTGTTTTATACTTACTAAGGAACATCTTCAACATAGGAACCTAAGATTGGAAATGCTTTATTAGACAGTAAATGCATTTGGAACATTTTTGGACATGGTTAAATTTTCCTCCATAGAAAAACACTTGTATCATTTTGCATATAACCTGTAATTATTTATGCAGTCTTTTTAAGAGAGTATGGTATAAATATTTAGAGTTTAACAACCTGATTACTAAGAAATGCTACCTCAGTGCAACTTTTATATCTTTCATTAGGAATATCTTGTCATATGCTTAAGAAGTATTTTTATAAGTTTAAGGAACATTTTACATGTTTAAAATGTATACTTTTTCTTTTCTTTTTAAGTGTTTTTATTGATATATAGTTGATTTACAGTATTATATTAGTTTCAGATATACAACAACATAGTGATTCAGTATTTTTATAGATTACATTCCATTTTTAGTTATTAAAATTATTGGCTATTTCATATATTTTGCATCCCTGTACTGTACAATATATCCTTGTACCTTATTTATTTTATGCATAGTAGTTTGCACCTACAAGCCTCCATCCCTACCTTCTACCTCTCCTTCCGTCTCCCTCCTAGTAACCGCTAGTTTGTTCTCTATGTCTGTGAGTCTTTTTCTCTTTTGTAACATACAGAGGCCACTACCAAGAGCCTGTTTTATTTTTTCATATAGTCACTGCTCAGTGTTTTACTCCAATGCTTGCTCTAATGGTCTTAGAAAATATATTTCCCTTCTTTCATGTAAATTGGGGTTTTTGGTCTCTCTGTTTCTTAATTACGGTGTAGGCATAGCTGTATGTGATCTGTTTGCTCAACTTTTTTGATATGTGAGTATGAGGGGAGTTTGAAATTAAGCTGGTTTCCATCATGCTCTTATTACATCATTCTNCTTAGAAAATATATTTCCCTTCTTTCATGTAAATTGGGGTTTTTGGTCTCTCTGTTTCTTAATTACGGTGTAGGCATAGCTGTATGTGATCTGTTTGCTCAACTTTTTTGATATGTGAGTATGAGGGGAGTTTGAAATTAAGCTGGTTTCCATCATGCTCTTATTACATCATTCTTTTGTTCTAATTTCTTTATGCCAATGAGAGATGACTTAACTTTTATTTCAGTCTAACTCCAATTTTCTGGTATATTTAACCTTTTGGTATATGACATTTCTTGCCCAGTTTTGCAGTTCTGTCCTTAATTCTGTCTGACTCTATAGATTCTAAGTTAACTATATTGAATCTTGAGCAGTTTCGATCTTGTAAAAACAAAATCCTTAGAAATAAAACACCTCTAATTGTTTTCTCTGTAATATGTTCTGCTTTTTCTTTGCTAACTATGGGGACCTGAAATGGTTACTTTTTTTTTTTTCAAAAAATAGAGAGCTGTGTTTTTGTGATCAGTTCTGATTTCTGTATAGGTTGCAATAAAGTTAAAGTGCCACTGGCACTGAACAGAGAAATAAGAGATATTCAAAGGATTAAACAGAAAACATAGACTCCTATTTAATGTAAAGATTTCATTTCACTATCAAAAATTTCCGTTGTGGTAATAATACTTCTGCCTCTTTCTTCCATCTCTAGTCTATTTCAAATAATTGTTCTGCATCTTTAAAAATGAGTAAAACTTATTATTTCCATGAATGATCACTCATGGTTTCATGAAGGGGCTAGACTAGTTTTCTTATTGGCTATTGTAAAAAAGAATATAAACATAACTAAATAGGCTTAAAGTATAGCTGTACTATTGGTCCTTAACTTGGATCCATGAGGGAGCAAAGAGAATTGAGTATCTGATTTATCAGAAAGAGTTAAATGTTTTCATAAGCTTCATGAGAATGAAGATGGCATCCACATTCCTAGACTGGATCATTGTAAGTCCAGAATTCTCCATTGTCAGGGAGGCAGGAAAAACATTTTAAAAGAAAGGAAGGAATACTTATACCAAGCATGGTAGAAAAACAAAAAAACACTTGAATTCTGTGATTTAAATCACTCTGAATTTTGTGGTCAGACTCCATACCTGATCACTGGACATCTCCAACTTGAAATTTTACAGGCACCTGAAATACAAATGTCCCACCCTGAATTTTTCTGTTAATTCCAGTTGCTGCTGTGGTTATTTTTTTTCTTTTATTTGGCTGTGCCATCATGGAACCAGTTGTCACAGTAGAGAGCTTGTTATCATCCTTGACGCTTTGCCCTCTTCTATGCCACATACAGCCAACTCATTGGAAAAGACCCTGATGCTGGGAAAGATGGAAGGCAAAAGGAAAAGGGCATGGCAAAGGGTGAGATGTTTAGATAGCGTCACCGACTCAATGGATATGAACTTGGGCAAACTCTGGGAGATAGTGAGAGACAGAGAGTCCTGGCATGCTACAGTTCATGGGGTTTCAAAGAGTTGGACATGACTTAACAACAGTGCCATGTACAAATTCACATCCTTACAATTTGCATGCTAAACAAAATTTGAATTTTTGTCTTTCTTATCTGTCACTATCATCACTGTCCTGGCTTATACATTTATCATATTTCATTGGATTACCTAACAGCTTCCTATTTTGTTTCCCTGTGGCTAGACTTACCTTCTTCAGAACCTTCCTCCTCACAGCTGTTTAAAGCCTTTTAATGAACCTCCAGAGTTCAGACTCTCTCAGTAATCTGACTTCTTTCAGACTCCTATCTTTACTTTTAGCTCTTATCATCCACCTTTACACTACTTCAGCACTACTAACTTGTGTGTAGCTCTCTTGGTATGCCATGCTGTCTCTGAGTCTAGACAACTGCTTACATCATTCCTTTTCTAGAATGCCTCTCCCTAATCAGATATTTATAGTCCCTATTGTCCTTTAAGTCTCAGTGCCAATGTCATCTCCTCCATAAGGCTCTTCCTGGTTCTCTCCCTCTCTCTGACATGCACACGGACTATGTCTGGTGCTAGTACCATCATGTGGTATTTTATTGATAAGACTAACAGTACATGTCTTGGTCACTGTGCCTAGCACCAGGGTCTGGCAGCAAAGGGTGGTATATAATAAATAATTGAATATATTAATTAAAGATATAATCAGATTTAAAAATAAGGCACAAGGTGAAATTGCAAGTACTTGATTTTTTATAAAACATTATTCTTTTTATATGTATCTTTAATTATGTGCTACACTATACTATACTTTACATATTTAATAAATGTCAGTGATACAGGAATCATGAAAAATATAATCAATCACTTGAGTATCCCATTAAGTTACTAGGTGAGTTTAGGTCTGTTTCTGCTATGTTCGTCATTCTTGTGCTTGTTTCCAGCTGGAATGATATTTAGTGTCTTGGGGAATAGATATAAAACACCACATAACTATTCAGCAAACAGATCTGTGCATGTGTGCGTGCTAAGTCACTTCAGTCACGTCCAACTGTTTGCAACCCTATGGACTGTAGCCTGCCAGGCTCCTCTGTCTGTGGGGTTTTCCAGGCAAGAATACTGGAGTGGGTTTCCATGCCCTTCTCCAGGGAATCTTCCCAACCCAGGGACTGAACTAATGTCTCATGTCTCCTTCATTGGCAGGTGGGTTCTTTACCACTAGGGATCTGTAGGATATTTAAAGATTCTTGAAATTCCCCTTTGTTGCTGCAGAGCTGCTTATAAACAAAGTGAACTAAAGTAAATCTTTAAAAAATTCTATTTTTAGCCAACCTAGAAAAATGTACAGAATATATAGATTTCCTATTTTTAAAACCCTTCCTATACTTTGCCTCCAGATTGTGGTTCAACCTAATTCTTGAGTTTGACCACTCTTTCTCCTTACTCTCCCTTCTCTTTGGCCAGGCCATTGAACTGGCTGCACTCTTGGCTTCATGCTTTACTGTCCATTTGCAGAAGGTCAGCCTATTCACAGTGACTCAGATTTTCCCTCCACCTACATATCTACCCTGTAATCAAGGCTGGGGCCAAAGTCTACTTCCTCTTCCTTTAAAACCTTCTCCCCTGCACATTAGGTGAAATGATCTCCCCTCTCTAGAAGTCAGAGGAGACTTGTACCTCTTAGGAGTTCTATATTATTTTCATTGCTATATTCCCGAACCGCTGACCTTCAATAAACACATATTTATGGTCCACACCCTCATTAAAGTAACTGCCCTTTCCTTGAGGTTTAGCAAGAATAATACGCTTTTCATTTTCATATTCAAGTACTCACAACAGAATGTTCTTTATAATATAGTTATTATTCAAAAAATATAAGTTGAATGAGTAAATATGTAATGGACAGATGGCTACATAATAAATCATTATTTATTAGAGGAAATAAAGTATAATTAATTCAACTTATATGTATTTGAGCAGCTGCTGTATGCCAGCCACCCTGCCTTGTAAGAGAAATACAGAAATCCTCAAGATTTGAGGTTAGTCAAGGATCTAGACATATAGTGCAAAAATTAAAATACTGTGCAGTAATTTTATACACAATGAAGAAACTGTGAGAGTGAAGAAAGAATATCTAAGTCAGTCTGAGGAGGCAATAAAGACTGGTTGAGTAGGATGACAGCTTATCTAAGTCTTGAAGTGCTAATCAGGGTTAGTCAGGACTAATCTACCTGCATAAAGTTGGAATAAGTATCCAAGAGAAAATGAATTGAGTGCATTTAATATTATGTGCTGGTTTTTAGCCTCCAGGTGGCAGTGGCTTTATTACAGTGGCTTTTGTGACATCAACAATCTTGAAATCCACTGTGAGAAATCATAAAATCATTCTTACACTGTTTGCTTTGCAGTAGAACCTCACAAACATGTCTCCTGCATTGGCAGGCAGGTTCTTTACCACTGATGCCACCTGGTAAGCCCAGATGTGTGGACATGTTTGTCTTTTTCCTGACCATAGGGGAAAAACTCAGTCTTTTACCATTAAGGATAATGTTAGATGTGGCAACTTTTCTGTATGGCCCTTACCAGATAGAGGAATTTCCCTCTTAACTCTATTTTCATTAGGGAGGCTGGTTTTTGTCAAAGACTTCCTGCATGTTTATTTTGCTATGTGTGTGTGTTGTGTGTTAGTCACTCAGTTGTGTACAACTCTTTGTGACCCCATGGACTGTAGCCCACCAGGCTCCTTTGTCCATGGATTTCTTCTTAAATATTTTATGTCTTTTTGTTATTCCAGTCTACCATCATTGCATTGGTCTTTGTTAAACAGATATTATCTAGTGTGTTATTGAAATTCTCTTGCTATTTCTTTGTATATATTGCTGAATTATTTTATTAGTGGTTATGCTGTGAATTGCAAGGAATATTTTCACTTATCACAATCTAACCTTGATTAATACTATATATCTGTATTATACAAAAACTTTGCTCCAATAAAGCTCTGTTCCCCCCTCCTCCATGTTCTTATTATTGTACAAAAGACATTTCTCTACATTATAAGCCCATCAACCCAATTTAATATTTTTCCTTTCTGCAGCTGCTTTTTAAATACATGAGAAACAAGAAAAGTGCTACAAACAAATATACATTTATGGCAATTTATGTTTATCTAAATAGTTACCTTTATTAATGCTCTTTATTCCTTCCTTTCAANTTGTACAAAAGACATTTCTCTACATTATAAGCCCATCAACCCAATTTAATATTTTTCCTTTCTGCAGCTGCTTTTTAAATACATGAGAAACAAGAAAAGTGCTACAAACAAATATACATTTATGGCAATTTATGTTTATCTAAATAGTTACCTTTATTAATGCTCTTTATTCCTTCCTTTCAATTTGAGTTACTGTCCAGTGATTCTTTTTTTTTTTTTTTTTTTTTCTGGTCTGAAAGACACTCTTCAGAGCAAGTCTGCTGGAAAATGTTTTTCAAAAGCTCTCAACTTTTTCTCATGTGGGACTGTCTTAATTTCTTCATGCTTGAAGGATAGTATTACTGGATATAGAATTCTTGGTTTAGAATCTTCTTTCAGCGCTTTGAATATGTCATTCTTCTCTCTTCCATGGTTTCTGACGATAAGTCAGCTGGGAATTATTCTGAGGATCCTTTGCATATGATGAGTTATTTTCCTCGTTTTTTTCAAATTTCTCTTTTTGTCTTTGTCTTTCAAAAATTTGACTGTGATGTGCCTAGGTGTGGATATTTGAATTGATCTTGCTTGGAATTTGCCAGGCTTCTTGGATGTATATATAGTTTATTTTCCCTCAGAGTTTGGAATTTTTGTTCATAATTTCTTCAAATATTATTTTCACCCTTTTCTGACTTTCATCTCATTCTGGGTTTTCTGTTATGTATACATCACTGTACTTTGTGGTTTCTCTCGATCTCTGAGATTCAGTTCATTTTTATTTCAATCTTCTCTCTGTTCTTAAGACTGAATAATTTCAGTTGACCTGTCAAGTTTACTTGGTTCTTTCTTCTGCCTCTTGAAATCTGTGCTGAGCTCCTCTAGTTAATTTTTCATTTCAGTTATACTTTTCAACTCCAGAATTTCTATTTCGTTATTTTTTTGTAATTCTTTTTTATTTATAGTCTTAATTAGGTTTGATATCATTCTCTTACATTCCTTTAATTCTTTAAGTATGGTTTCTTTTAGTCTTTTGAGCATACTTGTAAGAGGTGACTTACAGTCTTTGCCTAGGAAATCCAACATCTGAGCTTTCCTTGATTTTTTT
>SJYA01002840.1:0-29545 GCA_006410615.1 Neotragus moschatus | reverse complement strand
AGGCTGAGCACTGAAGAATTGATGCTTTTGAACTGTGGTGTTGGAGAAGACTCTTGACAGTCCCTTGAACTGCAAGGAGATCCAACCAGTCCATTCTGAAGGAGGGGCCTTGGGATATCTTTGGAAGGAATGATGCTAAAGCTGAAACTCCAGTACTTTGGCCCCCTGATGTGAAGAGTTGACTCACTGGAAAAGACTTTGATGCTGGGAGGGATTGGGGGCAGGAGAAGAAGGGGACAACAGAGGATGAGATGGCTGGATGGCATCACCGACTTGATGCACGTGAGTTTGGGTGAAATGGACAGCAAAGCCTGGCATGCTGCGATTCGTGGGGTCGCAATGAGTTGACACGACTGAGTGACTGAACTGAATTGAGCTGAACTGAAAATAAAGTTGAAGTTCTGCGGCCAGAATGGACTGCACAGAAGCACGGCTGAGAGGAGCTACCCCACATCCAAGGTCAGGGGTGGCGATCAAGAGGAGCTACCCCACACCCGAGGTCATGGGCGGTGGCTGAGAGTAGCAACCCCATGTCCGAGGTAACGGGCAGTGCCGAGAAGAGCTACTGTCTGAGGCCAGGGGCGGTGGCGGAGTGGAGCAACCCCACGTCCAAGGAGCGGCAGCTGCGCAGGTGCGAAAGGGCTGAAAGGAGCTACTGTATGTTCAAGGTCAGGAGGGGTGACCTAGTCCAAGGTAAGGAGCAGTGGCTGCACTTTGCTGGAGCAGCTCTGAAGAGTTACCCCACATCCAAGGTAAAAGAAACCCAAGTAAGATGGTAGGTGTTGCAAGAGGGCATCAGAGGGCAGACACAGTGAAACCATAATTACAGAAAACTAGCCAATCTGATCGCATGGTCCATAGCCTTGTCTAACTCAAAGAAACTAAGCCATGCCGTGTGAGACCACCCAAGACAGGAGGGTAATGGTGGAGAGGTCTGACAGAATGTGGTCCACTGGAGAAGGGAATGGCAAACCATTTCAGTTCTTGCCTTGAGAACGGTATGAAAAGGCAAAATGATAGGATACTGAAAGAGGAACTCCCCAGGTCAGTAGGTGCCCAATATGCTACTGGAGATCAGTGGAGAAACAACTCCAGAAAGAATCAAGGGATGGAGCCAAAGCAAAAACAATACCCAGCTGTGGATGTGACTGGTGATAGAAGCAAGGTCCAGTGCTGTAAAGCTGTCTCTTATACACATCTTATGCACTTTTGGAAAATGCCTGAATTTTAAGTCCAACCTTCTGCTGTTATTTTCCAAAATTTTTTTTTTCTTAAGAAATGAGGTCCATTGTGCATCCATTCATTCACTCGAGNGTGCTGTAAAGAGCAATATTGCATAGGAACCTGGAATGTCAGGTCCACGAATCAAGGCAAATTGGAAGTGGTCAAACAGGAGATGGCAAGAGTGAACGTCAACATTCTAGGAATCAGTGAACTAAAATGAACTGGAATGGGGGAATTTAACTCAGATGACCATTATATCTACTACTGTGGGCAGGAATACCTCAGAAGAAGTGGAGTAGCCATCATGCTCAACAAAAGAGTCTGAAATGCAGTACTTGGATGCAATCTCAAAAATGGCAGAATGATCTCTGTTCATTTCCAAGGCAAACCATTCAATATCACAGTAATCCAAGTCTATGCCCCAACCAGTAATGCTGAAGAAGCTGAAGTTGAACAGTTCTATGAAGACCTACAAGACCTTTTAGAACTAACACCCAAAAAAGATGTCCTTTTCATTATAGGGGACTGGAATGCAAAAGTAGGAAGTCAAGAAACACCTGGAGTAACAGGCAAATTCAGCCTTGGAATACGGAATGAAGCAGGGCAAGGGCTAATAGAGTTTTGCCAAGAGAACACAACAGTCATAGCAAACACCCTCTTCCAACACAAGAGGACTCTACACATGGACATCACTAGCTGGTCAACGTAGAAATCAGATTGATTATGTTCTTTGTAGCTAAGATAGAGAGGCTGTATACACTCAGCAAAAACAAGACCAGGAGCTGACAGTGGCTCAGATCATGAGCTCCTTATTGACAAATTAAGAGTTAAACTGAAGAAAGTAGGGAAAACGACTAGACCATTCAGGTGTGACCTGAATCAAATCCCTTCCAGTTATACGTGGAAGTGACAAATAGATTGAAGGGATAAACGTTGATAGAGTGCTTAAAGAACTATAGATGAAGGTTCATGACATTGTGCAGGAGGCAGTGATCAAGACCATCCCCAAGAAAAGGAGATGCAAAAGTAAAATGGTTGTTTGAGGAAGCCTTACAAATAGCTGAGAAAAAAAGAGAAGTGAAAGGCAAAGGAGAAAAGGAAAGATATACCCATCTGAATGCAGAGTTCCAAAGAATAGCAAAGAGAGATAAGAAAACCTTCCTCAGTGATCAACACAAAGAAATAGAGGAAAACAGTAGAATAGGAAAGACCAGACATCTCTTCAAGAAAATTAGAGATACCAAGAGAACATTTCATGACAGAAATGGTATGGACCTAACAGAAGCAGAAGATATTAAGAAGAGGTGGCAAGAATACAAAGAACTATCCAANGTTCCAACGAATAGCAAAGAGAGATAAGAAAACCTTCCTCAGTGATCAACACAAAGAAATAGAGGAAAACAGTAGAATAGGAAAGACCAGACATCTCTTCAAGAAAATTAGAGATACCAAGAGAACATTTCATGACAGAAATGGTATGGACCTAACAGAAGCAGAAGATATTAAGAAGAGGTGGCAAGAATACAAAGAACTATCCAAAAAAGATCTTAATGACCCAGATGACCATGATGGTGTGATCACTCACCTAGAGCCAGACACCCTGGAATGTGAAGTCAAGTGGACTGTAGGAAGCACCACTACAAACAAAGATAGTGATAGAATTCCAGTTGAGCTATTTCAAATGCTAAAAGATGATGCTGTGGAAATGCTCCAGTCAATATGCCAGCAAGTTTGGAAGACTCAGCAGTGGCCACAGAACTGGAAAAGGTCAGTTTTCATTCCAGTCCCAAAGAAAGGCAATGCCAAAGAGTGTTCAAACTACTACACAATTGCACTCATCTCACACACTAGTAAAGTAAAGCTCAAAATTCTCCAAGCCAGGCTCCAACAGTACATGAACCATGAACTCCCAGATGTTCAAGCTGGATTTAGAAAAGGTAGAGGAACCAGAGATCAAATTGCCAACATCTGTAGGATCATAGAAAAAGCAAGAGAATTCCAGAATAACATCTATTTCTTCTTTATTGACTACTTCAAAGCCTTTGATGTGTGGATCACAATAAACTGAGGAAAATTCTTCAAGAGATGGAAATACCAGACCACCTGACCTGCTTCCTGAGAAATCTGTATGCAGATCAAGAAGCAACAGTTAGAACTGGACATGGAACAACAGACTTGTTACAAATTGGAAAAGGAGTACATTGAGTCTATATATTGTCACTTTGCTTATGTAACTTATATGCAGAGTTCAGTTCAGTAGCTGAGTCGTGTCCATCTCTTTGTGACCCCATGGACTGCAGCACTCTAGGCCTCCCTGTCACAACTCCCAGAGTTTACTCAAATTCATGTCCATTGAGTTGGTAATTCCATCCAACCATCTCATCCTCTGTTGTCCCCTTCTCCTGCCTTCAATCTTTCCCAGCATCAAGGTCTTTTCAAATGAGTCACTGCTTTGTATAAGGTAGCCAAAGTATTGGTTTAAGCTTCAGCATCAGTCCTTCCAATGAATATTCAGAACTGATTTCGTTTAGGATGGACTGGTTGGATCTCCTTGCAGTCCAAGGGACTCTCAAGAGTCTTCAACACCACAGCTCAAAAGCATCAGTTCTTCTGTGTTCAGCTTTTCTTATAGTCCAACTCTCACATCCGTACATGACTACTGGAAAAACCATAGCTTTGACTAGATGGACATTTGATGACAAAGTAATGTCTCTGCTTTAAAAAAATATGCTATCTATGGGTTTGTCATATATAGCTTTTATTATGTTGAGGTATGTTCCATCTATTCCTGCCTTCTGGAGGGTTTTAACATAAATGGATGTTGAATTTTGTCAAAGGCTTTATGTGCATCTATTGAGATAATCATATGGTTTTTATCATTCAATTTGTTAATGTGATGTATTACATTGATTGATTTGTGGATACTGAAGAATCCTTGCATCCCTGGGATAAAGCCCACTTGGTCATTATCCTCAATGGTGAAAAATTGAAAGCATTTCCACCAAAGTCAGGAACAAGACAAGGGTGCCCGCTCTCATCACTACTATTCAACATAATTTTGGAAGTTTTGGCCACAACAATCAGAGCAGAAAAAGAAATAAAAGGAATCCAGATTGGAAAAGAAGAATTAAAACTCTCACTGTTTGCAGATGACATGATCCTCTACATAAAAAGCCCTAAAGACACCACCAGAAAATTACTAGAGCTAATCAATGAATATGGTCAAGTTGCAGGATATAAAATTAACACACAGAAATCCCTTGCATCCCTGTACACCAACCATGAGAAAACAGAAAGAGAAATTAAGGAAACAATTCCATTCACCATTGCAACGAAAAGAATAAAGTACTTAGGAATATAACTACCTAAAGAAACAAAAGACCTACATATAGAAAACTATAAGACACTGATGAAAGAAATTAAAGAGGACATAAATACATGGAGAAATATACCATGTTCATGGATTGGAAGAATCAATATAGTGAAAATGGGTATACTCCCCAAAGCAATCTATAGATTCAATGCAATCCCTATCAAGCTACCAACAGTATTTTTCGCAGAGCTAGAACAAATAATTTCACGATTTGTATGGAAGTACAAAAAAACCCAAATAGCCAAAGCAATCTTGAGAAAGAGGAATGGAACTGGAAGAATCAACCTGCCAGACTTCAGGCTATACTATAAAGCTACAGTCATCAAGACAGTATGGTACTGGCACAAAGACAGAAACATAGATCAATTGAACAAAACAGAAAGCCCAGAGATAAATCCATGCACCTATGGACACCTTGTCTTTGACAAAGGAGGCAAGAATATACAATGGAGAAAAGACAATCTCTTTAACAAGTGGTGCTGGGAAAACTGGTCAACCACTTGTAAAAGAATGAAACTAGAACACTTTCTAACACCATACAGAAAAAATAAACTCAAAATGGATTAAAGATCTAAACGGAAGACCAGAAACTCTAAGACTCTTAGAGGAAAACATAGGCAAAACACTCTCTGACATAAATCACAGCAAGATCCTCTATGACCCACCTCCCAGAGTAATGGAAATAAAAGCAAAAATAAACAAATGGGACCTAATTAAATTTAAAAGCTTTTGTATAATAAAGGAAACTATAAGCAAGGTAAATAGACAACCTTGAGAATGAGAGAAAATAATAGCAAACAAAGCAACTGACAATTAATCTCAAAAATATACAAGCAACTCTTGCAGCTCAATTCCAGAAAAATAAATGACCCAATCAAAAAATGGGCCAAAGAACTAAACAGACATTTCTCCAAAGAAGACATACAAATGGCTAACAAACACATGAAAAGATGCTCAACATCACTTGATACTAGAGAAATGCAAATCAAAACCACAATGAGATACCATCTCATGCAGTCAGAATGGCTGCTATCCAAAAGTCTAGAAACAATAAATGCTCAATAGAGTGTGGAGAAAAGGGAACCCTGTTACATTGTTGGTGGGGATGCAAACTAGTATAGCCACTATGAAGAACAGTGTGGAGATTCTTTAAAAAACTGGAAATAGGACTGCCATATGACCCAGCAATCCCAAAGCTGGACATACACACTGAGGAAACCAGAACTGAAAGAGACATGTGCACTCCAATGTTCATCACAGCACTGTTTATAATAACCTGGACATGGAAACAACCTAGATGTCCATCAGTAGATGAGTAGAGAAGAAACCTGTGGTACATATACACAATGGAATATTACTCAACCATTAAAAAGAACACATTTGAATCAGTTCTAATGAGGTGAATGAAACTGGAGCCTATTATACAGAGTGAAGTAAGCCAGAAAGAAAAATACCAATATGGTATACTAACACATATATATGGAATTTAGAAAGATAGTAACAATAACCCTATATATGAGATACCAAAAGAGACACAGATGTATAGAACAGTCTTTTGGACTCTGTGGGAGAGGCAAGGGTGGGATGATTTGAGAGAATAGCATTAAAACATGTATATTATCATAGGTGAAACAGATCGCCAGTCAGGTTCAATGCATGAGACAGGATGCCCAGGGCTGGTGCACTGGGATGACCCAGAAGGATGGGATGAAGAGGGAGGTGGAAGGGGGGTTTAGGATGGGGAACACATGTACACCCATGGCTGATTCATGTCAATGTATGGAAAGCCATACATTATTGTAAAGTAATTACCCAAATAAATTTAAAAATATATATGCTGTCTAGGTTGGTTATTATTTTTCTTATGAATAGTAAGCATCTTTAATTTCATGGCTGCAGTCACCACTTGTACTGATTTTGGAGACCAACAAAATAAAGTCTGACACTGTTTCCACTGTTTGCCCATCTATTTGCCATGAAGTGATGGGACCAGATGCCATGATCATAGTTTTCTGAATGTTGAGTTTTAAGCTAACTTTTTCACTCTCCTCTTTCACTTTTATCCTGGGATTCTTTAGTTCCTCTTCTCTTTCTGCCATAAGGGAAGTGTCTTATGCATATCTAAGGTTATTGATATTTCTCCCAGTAATCTTGATTCCAGCTTGTGTTTCTTCCAGTCCAGCGTTTCTCATGATGTACTCTACATGTAAGTTAAATAAGCAGGGTGACAATATACAGCCTTGACATACTCCTTTTTCTATTTGGAACTAGTCTGTTGTTCCATGTCCAGTTCTAACTGTTGCTTCCTGACCTGCATACAGATTTCTCAAGAGGCAGGTCAGGTGGTCTGATATTCCCATCTCTTGAAGAATTTTCACAATCAGTTTGTTGTGATCCACACAGTCAAAAGCTTTGGCATAGTCAATAAAGCAGAATTAGATGTTTGTCTGCTACTCTCTTGCCTTTTTGCTGATCCAGTGGATGCTGGCAATTTGATCTCTGGTTCCTCTGCCTTTTCTAAATCCAGTTTGAACATCTGGAAGTTCATGGTTCACTTACTGTTGGAGCCTGGCTCAGAGAATTTTGAGCATTACTTTACTAGTGTGTGAGATGAGTGCAATTGTGCAGTAGTTTGAGCATTCACTCTTTGGCATTGCCTTTCTTTGGGATTGGAATGAAAACTGACTTTTTCCAGTCCTGTGGCCATTGCTGAGTCTTCCAAACTTGCTGGCATATTGAGTGTAGCACTTCCACAGCATCATCTTTTAGGATTTAAAATAGCTCAACTGGAATTCCATCACCTCCACTAGCTTTGTTTGTCATGCTGCTTCCTAAGGCCCTCTTGACTTCACATTCCAGGGTGTCTGGCTCTAGGTGAGTGATCACACCATCATGGTCATCTGGGTTATTAAGATCTTTTTTGGATAGTTCTTCTGTGCATTCTTGCCACCTCTTCTTAATATCTCCTGCTTCTGTTAGGTCCATACTATTTCTATCCTTTATTGTACTCCTCTTTGCATGAAATGTTCCCTTGGTATCTCTAATTTTCTTGAAGAGATATCTAGTCTTTCCCATTCTATGTTTTCCTCTATTTCTTTGCATTGATCACTGAGGAAGGCTTTCTTATCTCTCCTTGCTATTCTTTGGAACTCTGCATTCAGATGGGTATATCTTTCCTTTTCTCCTTTGCTTTTCACTTCTCTTCATTTCACAGCCACTTATAAGGCCTCCTCATACCGCTGTTTTGGGTTTTTGTATTTCTTTTTCTTGGGGATGGTCTTGATGTACTTGATGTAGAATATGTCATAAGAAATGCAGGCTTGGATATAGCACGAGCTGGAAATAAGATTGCCGGGAGAAATATCAATAATCTCACATATGAAGATGACACCACCCTTATGGCAGCAAGTAAAGAACTGAAGAGCCTCTTGATGAAAGTGAAAGAAGAGAGTGAAAAAGCTGGCTTAAAACTCAACATTCAGAAAACTAAGATCATGGTGTCTGGTCCCATCACTTCATGGCAAATAGATGGGGAAACAGTGACAGACTTTATTTTCTTGGGCTGCAAAATCAATGCAGATGGTGAATACAGCCATGAAAGTAAGACACTTGCTTCTTGGAAGAAAAGCTATGACCAACCTAGAGAACATATTAAAAAGCAGAGACATTACTTTGCTGACAAATGTCCCCATAGTCAAAGCTATGGTTTTTCCAGTGGTCATGTATGGATATGAAAGTTGGACCATAAAAAAAAAGCTCACTGCTAAAGAATTGATTCTTTTGAACTGTGGTTTTGGAGCTCTTGAGAGTCCCTTAGACTGCCAGGAGATCAAACCAGTCAATTGTAAAGGAAATCGGTCCAGAATATTCATTGGAAGAACTGACAATGAAGCTGAAGCTGCAATACTTTGGCCACCTGATGTGAAGAACTGACTCACTGGAAAAGAACCTGATGCTGGGAAAGGTTGAAGGCAGGAGAAGGGGATGGAAGAGGATGAGATGGTTGGATGGCATCATTGACTCGATGGACATGAATTTGAGCAGGCTCCATGATTTGATGATAGACAGGGAAGCCTGGGGTGCTGTAGTCCAAGGGATCTCAGAGTCAGACATGACTTAGTGACTGAACTGTCCAACTTTCCCAACCCCACTTTGCTGAAAAACCTCTTTTTCCCATTGTATATTCTTGCTTCCTTTGTCAAAGGTTAATTGACCATAAGTGTGTAAGTTTATTTCTGGGTTCTATTCTGTTCCATTGATCCATATGTGTGTTTTTGTGCCAGTATCATGATGTTTTGATTACTGTTGCTTTGTAGAATTGTCTGGAGTATGTGACCTACTTTGTTCTTTTTCCTCAGGATTGCTTTGGCAATTCTTGGTCTTTTAATGGGTTCCATATTAAATTTAGGATTATTATAGTTCTGTGAAAAGTGTCATGGATAATTTGACAGGGATCATATTAAATATGTAGATCATTTTGTGTATTAAGGGCATTTTAAAAGCATTAATTTTTCCAACCCAAGAACTTGGAATTCTTTCCATTTCTTTGAATCATCTTCAGTTTCTTTTATTAATGTTTTGTAGTTATTTCTAGCTTTGTCTTTCACCTCTTTGGTCAGGTTTATTCCTAAGCTTTTTGTTTTTTTGGATGTGATTTCAAAAGGAGTTATTTTATCTTTTTGATATTTCATTGTTAGTATAAAGAAATGCAACAGATTTCTGTATATTAATGTTGTATCCTGTGCTACTGGGATTAATCTGTTTATCCATTCTAGTACTTTGTGTGTAGAGTCTTTAGGGTTTTCTACATAGAATATAACATCTTCTGCATATTGTTGTTCAGTTGCTCAGTCGAATCTTTTTGTGATCCCATGAACTGCTGCACACCAGGCCTCCCTGACCTTCAGTATCTCCTGGAGTTTGCTCAGACTCCTGTCTATTGAGTCGGTGATGCCATCCAACCATCTCATCTTCTGTCTCTTCCTTCTTCTCCTGCTTTCTCTCTTTCTCAGCATCAGGGTCTTTTCCAGTGAGTCAGCTCTTTGCATCAGATAGCCACAGTATTGGAGTTTCAGCTTCAGCATCAGTCCTTCCAATGTATATTCAGGGTTGATTTCCTTTAGGGTTAACTGGTTTGATCTCCTTGCTGTCCATGGGATTCTTAAGAGTCTTCTTCAACACCACAGTTTGAAAGCATCAGTTTTTTGGTGCTCAGCCTTCTTTATGGTCCAATTCTCACATCTGTACCTGACTACTGGAAAAACCATAGTTCCAACTGTCTGCATATAATGAGTTTTATCTCTTCCCTTTCAATTTGGATACTTTGTCTTTCTTTTTCTTGCTTGATTACTGTGGAACTTCCAATACAGTACTATTGAATAGCAGTGGTGAGACTGGGGCGTCTTTGCCTTGGTCCAGATTTTAGCAGGAAGACTTTCAGCTTTTCACACCTCTAAGTATCATATCTTCCTTGGTGGCTCAGACGGTAAAGCGTCTGTCTACAATGTGAGAGACCTGGGTTCAATCCCTGGGTTGGGAAGATTCCCTGGAGAAAGAAATGGCAACCCACTCCAGTACTCTTGACCCACTCCAGTACTCTTGCCTTGAAAATCCCATGGACGGAGGAGCTTGGTGCAGGCTACTATCCATGGGGTCACATAGAGTCGGGCACGACTGAGCAACTTCACTTTCAAGTATCGTATCAGCTGAGAGTTTGTCATAAGTAGCTTCCATTCTGTTGAGCTATGTTTCCTCTGTATGCAATTTGGTAAGTTTTTTATCATGAACGGTGTTGATATTTATCCAGTGCTTTTTCTGTATCTATTGGGATGATTATGTGGGTTTTGTCTTTTCTGTTGTTGATATGGTGTATCATATTCGTTTGTGTATTTTAAACCATCCTGGGATGAATCTAGTCTGGTCATGGTCTTTGATGTGTTGTTGGATTTGGTTTGCTATTTTCTTGAGAATTTTTGTATCTTTATTCATCAAAGACATGGGCCGTAATTTTCTTTAGTATCCTTGTTTTGGTATACATTTGTTTCTAGTTACTACCTTTGGGCTATAATGAAAAGTTCCCTGGAGATGGCCTCTAAGCTGACATATCTTTGGATATAAAAATTCCTTTTCCTGCTTACCAACTTTCTCCAAAATAACTAGCAAGTAAAAGACTTACTAATATAAATCCTTGCTACTAAATGTACAGTTAATGGATTAGAAGCATCAGTTTCACCTGAGTGCTTCTAGAAATGCAGGAATGTGGAGCCAAGAAAGTAGGTCCTGGACCTATGCAATCAGAATCATTTCCACAAAATCTCAGGTAATTTGATTTCCATGCATGGAGAAATATAAAAGCATTACTCTAAGTGGTATTTAATGAGAATTTTTTGTTGTTGTTGTTCCAGAGGAAAAAAAATTTTGTTGAAAATTGAAATTCAGTAATGACCACTTTCCATTTAAAAAAGGTGAAAGATATAACCAACTGAATGCAGAGTTTTAAAGAATAGCAAGGAGAGATAAGAAAGCCTTCTTAAATGAACAGTGCAAATAGAGAAAATAGAATGGGAAAGACCAGAGATCTCTTCAAGAAAACTGGAGATACCAGGGGAACATTTTATGCAAGGATGGGCACGATAAAGGACAGAAGTCATTACCATGACTTAACAGAAGCAGAAGAGATTAAGAAGAGGTCGCAACAGTACACAGAAGTATACAAAAATGGTCTTAATGACCCAGACAACAATGAGGTGCAGCCAGTCACCTAGAGCTAGACATCTTGGACTTCAAAGTCAAATGGGCCTTTGGAAACTCTACTATGAACAAAGTCAGTGGAGGTGATGGAATTCCAGCTGAGCTATTTCAAATCCTAAAAGATGATGCTGTTAAAGTGCTGCACTCATTATGCCAGCAAATTTGGAAAATTCAACATTGGCCACAGAACTTGGAAAGGTCTGTTTTCATTTCAGTCTCAAAGAAAGGCAATGCCAAAGACTATTCAAATTACCTTATGACTCGGCTTATTTCACATGCTATTAGTAGAAAGGTTATGCTCAAAATCCTTCAAGCTAGGCTTGAACAGTACATGAACCAAGAACTTTCAGATGTACAAGATGGGTTTAGAAAAAGGCAAAGGAACCAGAGATCAAATTGTCAACATTCACTGGATCATAGAAAAAGGAAGGGAATTCCAGAAAAACATCTACTTCTGCTTCATTGACTATGCTAAAGGCTTTGACTGTGTGGATCACAACAAACTGTGTTAAATTCTTAGAGATGGGAACATCAGACCACCTTACCTGTCTCCTAAGAAACCTGTATGCAGGTCAAGAAGCAACAGTTAGCAACAGGCATGGAACACTGCACTGGTTCAAAATTGGAAGAGGAGTATGTCAAGGCTGTATATTGTCACTCTGATTGTTTAACTTGTATGCAGAGTGTATCATGCAAAATGCTTGGCTAGATGAATCTTAAGCTGGAATCAAGATTGGCAGGAGAAATATAACAGCCTTAGATATGCCGATGACACCACTCTAATGGCAGAAAGTGAAGAGGAACTAAAGAGCCTCTTGATAAAGATCAAAGAGGAGAGCGAAAAAGCTGGTTTAAAACTCAACATTCAGAAAACTAAGATCATGGCATCTTGTCCCATCACTTAATGGTAAATAGAAGGGGAAAAGTAGAAGCAGTGACAGATTTTGTTTTCTTGGGGTCCAAAATCACTGTAAACGGTGACTGCAGCCATGAAATTAGAAGATGCTTGCTCCTTGGTAGGAAAGCTATAACAAACCTAGACAGCATATTAAAAAGCAGAGACATCACTTTGGCAACAAAGGTCGAGAGTCAAAGTTATGGATTTTCCAGTAGTCCTGTACAGATGTGAGAGGTGAACCGTAAAGAACACTGAGCACCAAAAAATTGATGCTTTCGAATTCTAGGACCCTTGAAGACTCCCTTGGAGAGCAAGATCAAACCAGTCAATCCTAAAAGAAATCAATGCTGAACATTTCATTGCAAGGATTGATGCTGAAGCTGAAGCTCCAGTACTTTGGCTACCTCATGGGAAGAGCTGACTCATTAGAAAAGACCCTGACCTGGGAAAGACTGAAGGCAGGAGGAGAAGGGGACAGCAGAAGAAGAGATGGTTAGGATAGCATCACCAACTCAATAGACATGAATTTAAGCAAACTCTGGGAGATAATGAAGCACAGATGAGCCTGGCCTGTGGCAGTTCATAAGGTCACAAATAGACATGATTAAGCAGCTGAACAAGAAGAACTAAAATATTCTTAATTACTTAAACTCCATCCTTTCCATTTCCCATTAAGTCTTTACTGAAACTAAGTCTTTTTGGTAAAGACTTACATTTCCAACCATCCCAGGCTCCATCCTGCAGATTCTTTTTATGATTTTCGTATTTTTTATTTGGTACTTCTAAACTTACCCATTCAGGAAAAAAAGGTGCCCTGTTCTTCCATTTAGACCCCTTCTCATTCATTTCAGCAGCTAGCATGGTGGCTTGAATACTGTAGCTTTCAAATGTTTGAGTACACAAAGCTTTAAAATAAGAGTAAACATGAAACTCTGATAGTACTTAAGTTCATTTTATTTTACATGCCAACTTTGTAAGGGATTTGCCCATTGAATCAAGCTATTTAATATTGATTATCAAATTTTGGGTTCTTATATAGTCAGAAAAGAACTGTAAGTGGCTACAAAGCTGATCAGTTAAAAATCATTGATATCTGTATTAATATTAGTATAAATATCAGTGTTTGGTTTATATGTATCATTACTATTATTAGAATCAGGTAGTCAAATTGCTGAATTTGACTGAGAATTTGACTGAATTTGGCCAGAGAATAAAGTAATAATGTCTGTTTTTTGTAGCTTAACAGTACAGTTTAAAGAAAATTTTTGACTCAGATGGTAATAATTAAGACTACATAACTAAATGAGAACAAGAGGCATCAGTGTGCATTCTTCCTCCATGGTGGTCTAGTCTTAACCACATTTTTGAAAGCATCATAGACGTCTTTTCAGGAAAAGAGAATTTTAGCCTAATAGATTATATGCTCCAATTCTTTTGGATCCTGTTCCTTATCAAATCTAATCCAAATTCTTCATGTTGTGGTTCAAGAAAATAAATCACTAAAAACATGTTAGGCAAAATAAATACTTTATTAATTTTTTTTTTAGAAATCAGCCTTTGTGTGATGTGATAATTCAAACATTTAAAAAACCTTTTAGATATTCTTTCAAAGTATATTGTTAACCTCTCAACCACTTTTGATTAAAATTTCACACAAAGATATATAATAGGAGCTGAAAATTATAAATGCTAAAGAATAATTCTAATAACATCTGGTTGTTACTTTACACATTTATTTAACATATACAAAACCAAATAGGAAACTACCTTCCTTTCTTTTCCCCCCCATAAAACAAGCAATTCTCACTGGTTAAGAATGAATTAAAATTTGTTTATGAGAAAACAAAAATCTAAATTACTTCCATTATGAAAAAACAAAACCAGCTTATTCATTTCTATGCATTCAAGTCACAGGCCCCATTATTTTGGCAATATCCTACTATTTAGTCTAAAAGAAGAAACATGTCCTTATAATAAAGAAGTCTGGACAATGCAAAAAGTACATAGTGTTTAACATAAGACATGTTTCCAAAAAAAACAAACAAACAAAAATCCCCAAACTACATAAGCTACAAAAAAATTACAATTGTCTTGGGTAAAATAACAATGCTTACAGTGTAAGAACATTAAGTAGTTTTAGGTAACATAAATTCTATCCTACTGCTATTAGTAACCTCCTCAAGAATTAAAAGCAGTTTTTACAACAGGATAATTTTTCTTCTTGGAAGTGACACTAATTAACAGCAGTGGAGGGAGTATCATTGGTTGTTTCAAGCTCTCAAAAAATGAATCAGTTATTGCACAGTAAATACCTCATAGAGGTCAGTGTTTTAAGAAGCTAGTCTGAAGAAATATGTTATTTATAAGTTGGTTAAGTATGGAAGTTTTCAAGTTTTAAAATTAATTCTACCTAGGCAATCAACTGGAAAATACTGACATACAAATAAATATCAGGCTTTTCAAATGACTACAGTTTTGATAGTTTATAAAAGAAATAAAGTCAGCAAAGTGCCTATGTTTCTATGTTTTTTGAAAAGATATGCACAGAAGAAATAAACATTGTATACAGCAGCCCAGCTCAGCAGCAAGTATCTTCTGAAGCACAAATGACACCCCCACCAGTGTATATCCTTGATAACTCCAGTATCACGCAGCTAACAGGACCCACACAAACCTTAAAAAAAGAAAGAAAAGTAAAAGTTAAGCACTTTTCAATTACTACTGAAAAGTCTTTAAAAGGAAGGATGAGAATAAAGATCCTCCATTATCCACTATGACATGATTAGATATGAGACCTAATGTACTATGTACACTGAGACCTATGGGATATGTTTCTTTAAAAACAAAAGACACTAAAAATTTATGATTAAGTCTTGAAATCTTGGACATGACTGAAGCAACTTGGTATGCACGCATGCTTGAAATCTTGATCCATTTGAAGTAATATTATAATCAGGGCAGTGCTATCAAAATTCAGGTTTGAAGGTCCCAATTTCCCCAATTCCAGAATTTATTTACTATAATGAAATTTCAATAAAATGATAAAATGTCAATATCACTTGGAGGTTTGAGATTATGAGATTTGACTCACACTTCAAATGAGGTTATAAAAGGTTTTCACAGTGTAAAATAACATATTACATACTTCCTAAAAATAAAAATTTAGCTAGGGAAACAGACCTATACACTAAGAAAAAGCATTAAAAACTAAGTACTAAGTTACATTTAGCTAAACAAAGAAATTCAGAAAAATTTACCTATAAATTCCATTAGTGACTATCTTGCTTAGAATTGGATGCTTTACTTGAAGACACTGCTGCCAGAAGTCCACTTACAATTTCCCGTCTGATTTCCCCAACAATAGACTCTTTAATCTAGAACGGGAAAAAGAAGAAAACAAGAACTTAACAGTATCACTATAGTCCATTTTATTCTATTCTCAGAAAAAACAAGTAAATAACATTTAATTTCTACAGTCAGCTAAACCACAGAGAAAACTAAATCTTCATGTAAATCCTTCATGAAATACAGGGAGAGATCAGGGAATCATATCCATCTATCCTCAAACTCAAATCATGTTCTGAGATCTTGTCTAGCATAATTCAAATAACTCCATTACAAAATAACACAATTCTCAAGTTGAGAGCATTAACAAATGTTAAAACTTCATAGATAATTTACCCTATTACACAAAATAACCTGAAAAAACTCATTAAATATTATGTTCACTTTTATGGTTTTTTTTAAATTAATGTCTATCTACCTAATGGCAGAAAGCAAAGAGGGACTAAAGAGCCACTTCATGAAAGTGAAAGAGAAGGGTGAAAAAGCTGGCTTAAAACTCAACATTCAAAAAACTAAGATCATGGCATCTGGTCCCATCACTTCAAGGCAAATAGATGGGGAAACATTGGAAACAGTGACAGACTTTATTTTCTTGGGCTCCAAAATCACTGCATATGGTAAATGTAGCCATGAAATTAAAAGATGCTTGCTCCTTGGAAGAAAAGCTATAACAAACTTAAGACAGCATATTAAAAAGCAGAGACATCATTTTGCCAACAAAGGTCCATACAGTCAAAGCTATGGTTTTTCTAGTAGTCATGTGTGAATGTGAGAGTTGGACCATAAAGGAGGCTGAGCATGGAAGAAGTGATGCTTTTGAACTGTGGTGTTGGAGACTTGGGAGTCCTGTGGACAGAAAGGAAATCAAACAAGTCAATCCTAAAGGAAATCAACCCTAAATACTCATTGGAAGGACTGATGCTGAAGCTGAAGCTCCAATACTTGGCCACCTGATGCAAAGGGCTGACTCATTAGAAAAGACCCTGATGCTGGGAAAGATTGAGGTAGGAGGAGAAGGGGACGGCAGAGGATGAGATGGTTGGATGGCATCACTGACTCAGTGGACATGAGTTTGAGCAAGCTCCAGGAGATGGTGAAGGACAGGGAAGCCTGGCATGCTGCAGTCCATGTGGTAGGAAAGAGTCGGACATGACTGAGCAACTGAACACCACCACCAAAACAACCATAAACTCTAAATAAGTCAATATTTAGTTGTATGGTACGTTTGTCACTTGATTGAAAATTTTGCTTTGGATGAGGATTTCCATGTCATTTTATTGTTGGAAAAGGCCAACAGATCTAGAGGCAATGACAATTCCCTCAAGATTTCCTTCTCCAGATGTCCAAACACTGCGCATGCACACCTGCGTCTTTTCCTCTCTGATCTGTGGCCCCATGGAATGCAGCCCGCAAAACTCCTCTATCTATGGGATCTTCCAGGCAAGAATACTTGGGTGGGCTGCCATTTCCTCCTCAAGGGATCCTCTGGGCCCAGGGATCAAACCCACAGCTCCTGCATGTCCCGCATTGGCCACAGATTAGTTACCACAGAGCCACCTGGGAAGCCCAGTGCATCACCTCTGAGTAGCCCTTTGTGAAGGCTTTACATGTGTGCTTCCTCAAATAAACTGATAATGCCTTCCTGAATTAGCACTCAAGACACACTCAACCAGCTTTTAAAAATTCTACATTTGCAGTTTCCTGTCAGCCTGCTCTCTTTCCTAAAATGTTCCTAAGTACATCCTGAACACATCTCAATGGAAGTCTTTCCAAAAATGGCTCTGTAATAATGTCATGCAATATATACATTACACAACATATATATATATATTTATATTTATACATAAATATTCAGAGAAACACATGCTCCTTAACTACCAACTATCTGTACTGAAACATACTTAAATAAAATCTTCTCATTTTACCTTCTACCAGCGTCTCTAAACTTTAAATATCAAAGGTTTGTTAAGTTCATAGTCCTTCAGATTCGTCTTTTAAACAAATATATATTGGATACAAATATACCAGAATTTCTTTGCCACAGCATACAAGTGCAAATGCAATGTGTTAGATCCTCTGTAAATCCATATTTACAAAAGACAGTGAGTTAGCAGAGTCTTTCAGTCTTGTTGTCCAATGCACATCTCATCACACTTCATTCAAATTTTTTTTTCATTCTTCATCATTCAAAAACAAACTAGCCCCAAAGTATTATCTACAAGCCAAAAAAGTGTACCAACATTTGGGGGGTGGGGATGGGTACAGACATCACTGCAGTAAAACATAAAAAGTCTCTACCAAGGATGTTATTATCTAGGTGGACTCAGAACAAACATTTCATAAAATATTAAAAAGGAAAAACTGTTAACTCATTAATGACATAAGAACAGAATAAAAAATGAGAGACTAGTATGGCATAAAAGAGGAAAAAGTTATCAGAGAATAGCAAATTTTAACACAGTGACGAAAAAGTGAGGCCAACTGCAGACGACAATGAGGATGAGAGCAGTAGCAAGAGCACCGTAAGAGAGGGAGCAGAAGGCAGCCCAGCTGAGAAGACAGTTCCCACTAGTCCGAGAGCAGACAGGGATCAGAACAGGAAGGGAGTGCTCAAACGGAAGTTCATGAGTGTGTTCTGGCACACAGTAAGTGCTCAATGAATGTCTGAATAAATGCCATCAATGAGAGTGAAAGAGTATCACACACAAAAAAGAACAGAAAGTGAAAAACAAAGGACTACATATAAGCACTGGAAAATGACAAAATGCCTCTGATAATTTGTTGCAGTAAAGGTATGAACAAATAAATTAGTTACAACGTCTCCCACGTTACAAAGGTGGGGAAGAATAAGTGGTGAGAAAATCAGTAGAATGGATGGTGAAGTCCATTTTTGAACTCCCAGAAAGTAATATCCACTGAAGACAGACTACTTGAGATCAAGGAAGGAATGCACACTGGCATCTTAACAAGATGACAGCAAGCCTAAAGTGTGGGACAACACATCCATTTGTTAGCCTCTGCTGAGGGCCTCCTGTGCGGCAGCCATCGCCACAGAGGTCACTAATAGCACTGCAGTAAGAACGCAGGCAAGCTGTGCATTTACCAAAATCCATATAAAAGTGTGCCAGATCAAACACACTCACTCAGAGGCATGGACCAAGCCTAGAGACTTCAAGGAACAAAGGTGAAAGCTCCGCAGAGCAATCTATCTTCATACTCTGACATTCAATTCTGTTCAGTCTGCTTCTGTGGACACATGCTCATTTATTCTATTAAGTAATCTTCTTTACTTACTTTTTCTTTTGATGTTCTCTTTCAAAGGAATTCTACTGTATCAGTATTATAAGTAATGAAAGCATTCTTTTAAAAAACTTCACATACAGTGAAATAATGGAAACAAAGGCCTGACAGACATCGCTGTTTTCATGCACCCACGAGAGCAATAAGAAAACTTCCCTAAAAGTGTTTGCCAAACATGCTTAATCCTCACCTGCAAAACTGTTCAACCCAAGCTTAAACCTTCCCTGCCTGAATAATGGCTTTGTTTATGGGGTTAGGGACCCAGAATTTGCTGGGAAGACAATTCTATTTTTCTTGGTAACTGATACAGTAAGAGTTTAAAAACACTGGAATTCACTACCATTATATTTAAGGAAAAAGATTACCCATTTTAAATTAGCAGAATCAAGACTAATCTGAATTTTAAATATTTTGCAAAGTTTAACAGAACACCATTGTAACTGAGCTAAAATGATAATAACCCCAATGATTTTTTAAATTATAGATGACATTAGACTAAGTTATCCATTAACACATGCTTTTAAAGTGCTTCAAAAGAGTTTTTTTTTTTTAAGGACATCAATGTTTCTCTTATGCCCTGTTTCATCTACTATACAATTTGCTTGGTAAGCTCTTTTTTGGAGACAGTTAAAAGGGTCAGTGTTAAGCTAAAGTTCCTCCAAACTATGTCAAATTCTGAATCAGGAAGTTTCTAATTAACAGTAACAAATTATGAAAAATTCTTCAAACATTTGTCTCACATGTCAGTCCTTCAAATTATAAACTCTCCCATACTTAACAGGGAGGTTCTTATAAATGATTAAGTAACTATCTACAACCGCCACAGTATGATGGAACAACCAAGTTTTCTGTATATGCCAAGTTCTACTGGCCCCCAAAAAGCAATCTTCTGGTTTAGGGATGCTGTGAAAGTGTAAGTCGATCAGTCTTGTCTGACTCTGCGACCCCACAGACTATCATGGAATTCTCCAGTGGGTAGCCACTCCCTTCTCCAGCAGATCTTCCTGACCCAGGAATCGAACTAGGGTCTCCTGCATTGCAGGCGGATTCTTTATCAACTGACCTATGAGGAAATCACTTACAGCACATATCAGGCTCCATTAACAACATTAAAAATGAGGACTCAAGTGTGCATTAAGAGGGTATTTGTGCCAAATGAGTATATAAAGTCCAGTTTCCAAGGAAATTTTTCAAACCAGAGCAAGCTAAAGGGAACAAAAATACAACATTCTGTGTCAAGGGAGATGGGGAGTACCTTAAAACTGATTTCCTCAGTTAACAAATATGTTGTGGAGAAAAATAATTACTTAGTGCTACTCAAAAACTGACCTTTGACGTGAAACACCATCAGTCACACCTAACTAACTGAGCAAGTGGCTGTATAGAGACTGCTAAATATTAGCCAGACACAACCAACCTACAAAATAATTACATTTATAGGTCAAATACATTTATAGAATTAAGACCTTTTAAATTTCAAGTTGGTAATTCATGTCATGAAAAGAAATTACATACATGCAGTGTCTTCTGCTATTGACAGAATGCTTGTTTTGTGTTAATTTGTCTGAATGTCAGCTGAACCTAGGAACAGAGTGCCCAACATGTAGAAACATTAAACAGATTTACTAGATTTCTTAGTTCACTGTGTTATGAAGCACACCTATCTGCATCTGGCATTACAACTTCTGTTGGATTTCATTATCACCCCCCTCTACCACTTACTTCACGGTAGCTCACAAGTAACTTATTTTGCAGCCCTTCCAAAATCCAATTCCAGAAGCAAATTTCAGGTCTTTTTCAAGGCAGCAACACATTATTGCAGCATTTATTTCTTAACAAAACAATGTTACTGGTTTTATTAGGTTTTCACCTTTTCAAAAATATATCACTGATAAAAGTTTTTAATGTTATGCTTCTAATACTATTTTCCCCATGAGCTCTGTAGTTTTTACTGCACAAATCTGAATAGCATGATTTTTAGGAATGCCTATATTAATGTCATATAAAGCAAAACTGACTTTATTTTCAAGGTACCTCTCAAACTACTGTCATGAAGCTGTAAATGAAGGCACCTCATACATGAACTAGTCTCTGGACCCAGAGGAGCTCATCTGAAAAAAACATTTTGGTATGTTGCCATCATTCTCAAAAAACAAACAAACAAACAAACAAAAACAACTTAATTTTGTACTGGACATAGCCCATTAGCAATGATAATTTCAGATGAAGAGTGAAGGTACTCAGCCATATATATAAATGTATCCACTTTCCCCCAAACTCCCCTCCCATCCAGGCTGCCACATAACATTGAGCAGAGTTCCATGTGCTATAAAGTTACCATTTTAAATATAGCACTGCGGCCATGCCCATGCCAAACTTCCTAACTATCCCCCTCTCCCCTTCCCCTGCCAACCATAAGTTCAGTTCTAAGTCTATAAGTCTCTTTCTGTTTGTAAGTAAGTTCAATTGTATCACTTCTTTATAGATTCCACATACAAGGGATGTCATCTCATCTTTCACCTTCTCTGTTATTCACTGAGTATGACAATCTTTAGGTCCATGCATGTTGCTGCAAATTGCTGCCACCATTCTTGACCTATAACCACTAAAAATTTGTTCAATGTTACTCATAAATTAATTATAAAAATGTGTTACATTCACATTACTGAATTTATTGGAAGTACAAAGATTAAAAAGAAGGAGCCACTGACTCTTATTTCTCTGGTTCATTTCGGTATTTTCCATTTCTAAATCCTTAGTTCTCAATACATTATATTAAATGCTTTTCTGTATGATTTTTCAAGTGTTCCCTGAGTTAGTTCTATTTACTTTCCTACTAGACTTTAGGCTTAAGGATTTCATGGTCTTACATCCATTTTTCTTTTCTCCTTTATAGAGCAGGTACTCACTAAGACACTTGTAAACCATTTTTTAAAAGCATAGTAGGCTGCTATTCTTTTTACTAATGGAAAGAATGAATGATCCTTTTTGTCATGGATTTTAGTATCCCAGTTGGAAAGAACTATGAATTACAGTTCTTCCTCAGAGTTACTCTTAAGACAGGGACAGAATGAAAAAAAATAAATGCAACATGTATAATTTTTATCTTATGCACTCTACTGTATTTTGCATCCAAAGACACAACGTGATTTGAAAAAAGGAAAAAAAAAAGTCATACATAAATATGTATCCATAGCAGTCTCCTTTTTTAAATGATATCCATACTGTTCCTCACTATCTGATCCTGGTGCCAAAAGCAACTATTTTACTAATTTCTCAAATATTTTGCCTTTGATTACTAGTCTTCTTAAGTTTCTGCAGTCCTTTCGGTAACCTAGAACTATTGCTAAATGTTTCAGGTCTGCATACTGCTAATCACACAGGGTAAACTTTAATTCTATATTTCTATCTTTGAATGACTTGCTTAATTTCTATAGGTCTCTACTCACTACACCAAATAGATTAAATGCTTCATACTTCTTAAAATCTCAACTGACATAATAAAATGGCAGATTTTAATCTTGGAAGATATCTAAACTATAGTCCTTAATTTTACAAAGGTGGAAACAGAGGTCTAAAGTTCTCGTCACATGTTCACCTATTTTGAAACCTACACATACCTTCTTCACCAGAGTGAATACAGAGAATTGCAATTATTTCACATGGGAGTATGAAATTTGCAGAAACAGCATTACAAACATAATAGACATGAGCTGGATCAATGGGAAAATTACTGAATACAGTGAATCAGAGCAGTGTCTTATAAATAATTAATGTTAAAACCTATTCAAAATAAATTAAGCACAGATTTTACTCACCTCCCTTATGACTTGCTGTAACTCATCTTGCTCCACATTTTTATGCACTTCCTCAGCAGCTGGCAATAATGAGACTTTTCCATGTTCTTCCTCCACTTCAGATTTAGGTCCTACAGCTTCTGAGGTTTCTTCAGTTGCTCCAGCTTCCTCAGAACCTTCCACATCTGGAGGTGTCTGCACAGATCCTGTTCTAGAAGGAGCAGTTGGTGTTAGGGCCACTGACGCTCGGAATAACTTCTTGCTTGGTACCAGATGGGTTTTGGGTTTGCCCACTGAGTCAATAGGAGGAACTCCAGTTCTTCTACTGGCATGAGAGGGACCAGAACATACAGAAGATGACTCTGATGTTGCTTGGGAAAAAACAGATTCTGAGCTTTCTCCAGGAGGAATTTCAAATCCCATTTCTCCATGGCCCAGGCCCAATTCAGACTTTAGGTATGACTGTTCCCGCATCAGTTCAGTGACCTAGAGATCAGAAAAACTGTAATTCTTCTCTCTTTAAATTAAGATTGGTAGTTAAAAGAAGATTAATATCCTCGATGCTGCCCCAAATCTTTTAACTTGTAGAGACATGATTCGAATGCACTCATTTCGTTACTAACCCATTTCATTTGCAAAAACAGCAAGAAAAATTCAAATTCACAGTGAGATCAAGCCATAAAATGTTTAACTAGGCTATAGCTGGATGAAATTTTACTTGGTTCCACATGGGTGTCCAAATTACTTACAAAGAAAAGTAACCAGTAAAAAAAACTCATAATGCCCTCAAATGAACTAATTAATTTAAAATACAATAAAAATCAATCTTTGTTCAAAATGTAGTCTTCTTAAAGATCCAATTACTTAAAGAACCTGGAATCAGACTGTGAAAGCACATTTCCTGAAATATAAATTACTTTTTTATGATGCATTATTTCCTTCAGGCCATGAAGATAAATCATTATTGCAATTAACTGGCTTTCTAGTGGCCAAAGATGGCAACAGACTTCAAGAAATGCCAGACTCACTTCTAATCAAATTAACTAACTTATCAAATTGTGTAAATTTTTTTTCATCTACATTAGGAAAACTGTGTGTCTATGAAATATGATATCATTCCCTTCCCCAGTGATTTAAAAGGAAAGAGGCTTACTGGTTCCATTACATTCAATGGAGAAGGGCATGACAAGTTATCAGCGCTTCTACTGCCACACATTCCCTGAAAAAGCAAAACATATATATATATATATATATATGTGATATGTGTGTGTGTGTCTGTGTGTAGTTTTTTCAAATTGCAAGTGCTTTATAATCAAATGAGCTCATTATTGCTCTAAAGTAGTACTTTATGTCACAAAAGTCAGCCTCATCTGTCACAGGATCCTATAAAATGTGTTACTGTGACTGAAGGTTACATAGAAGATGTTCTGATTCTCTGATCTCACCAATGCACATTTCTCACATCAAAACTGTCAATGAGATATTCATTGACAAGATATGCTTAGTCTGTGCTATACATATATACACACACACACACACATTCTTTTTCTACTTGCAATGTGTGCATATATACGTGTGTGTTCATGCAATTGTTTTTAACAAAATCAGTTATGTTCAATTAACAAAGAGAAGAGTTCACTGTTTCAACATTTCAAAACAATAATATTCTACAACTGAAAGATTTTGGAAAAAATAAGAATACAATTGTTGAAGTTCAAATTGCATGAAAAGGAACATTAGGAGTAAGAATAGTGGTACAAAATAAAGAGAGATAGTGTTTGTCTCTATTCTCGTTTGTATACGTGTTTTTCTGTTTTTACAAAGATCTTATTTGATTCCTTAAAAAACATACAGAATGGAAAAGAATCCAAAATAAAGGAAAAATGTAAAGGGAACAGTTTTTTTCAAAGGCAAGAAACGAGGGAAAAAAGGTTACATGAAATATATATATGTGTATTCTTCAGTTATACACAATGAGTAACATCTAAATTAGTCATATGCTAACCTACTATCATTCTTAAATTTTTGCATTGCTCTTTATTCTCTATTATTAAATTACAATTTTTCAATGTATCTATATATATACATAAATAGGCTAAACATTTAAGACGTTAACCACAACTTACACATTTCACTGATTTGTGGGAAAGGCTCATTAAAAACTGCATGTCTCTAATGCCATTAAAATACATTGTTTTTAAATTAAGGCATTTGTCCTAAATTGTGTGGAATGCTATACAAGTTCTGAGTGAAAAAACTGTAACAACCCGAGGAAGCATACCATGAGTGCTGAGGGGCGGAAGGGTGAAGACCTGTGCACAGGGCGGAGCTGCTCCTCCAGCCCCAGCAGGCGCTCCTCCAGCTGCAGCTCCAGGTCCTGGAGTTCCATTCGGACAGAATTTCTCAAACTCTGCAGCTGATCAACTTCATACCTATTAGTAGGCACAGAGTTTGAAAAAAGCAGTTTGGAAACTCAGTGTCACAACTCCCACAAACTTTCGGAAGTTACTGAAACTCCAAGTTCTATAGATTAGCACAACAGCGTCTGCAATGAGTATAACCATTATAACTGCTTTTTCTTCCTCTAGCTTCCATCACAAATATTCCAGACAATAAGAAACAGATTCCAACCACTGTCTTCCTCAGTTCAGCCAAGACAGAGAAGTTTACTCAGCAAAACATTGTGCCCAATTTTATTTACACTGGTTCACAGACTAGATAAAGGGTACAGAGCAGTGAAAATAAAATTCAGCTTCCAAAAAAAAAAGTTAATAATGCTTTTTAGAATGAAAAATGTTTTAAGTCAACATTAAGACATATGAACTTTTACCTTTCCTCCTCAGTCATATGATGATAAACCATGGTTTGCTGACGCAGCATTGCCAATTCTAAATCCATCATTTGTGTTCTAAACAAATTCAGACTCCGCCTCATTACTTGGAGCTCCTGAAAAGTATTCTAAAATGCAATATAACAGCATTAACTTCTAAATCACACAAATTACTCTGTAACACAGAGATTTAAGTACAACTTACTTCATAAAGAGGTAGAACAGATGATTTCTGAGTACTATACGGAGCAGCAGCAAGATCAGGTCCTCTCATCATAGGGTACTTCAAAAGAGTGAAAGTCTGATTAGAAAGCAATGTTAAAGTGACTACTTCCACATCATCTAAGGCAGAATTTGGGAATTACATATGTTTCTCTTTGGGGCATAAAACAAAACCTAAAATCACTTCATGTTATAAGCTGAAATCAGACAAATCAGTCACCAGTACCACCTACTACTACTATCTGTTTTAGTTATAAGTCAGTGTATTTGGAACAGGAAAGAGGCAAAGGAACACATATAGTTTAAATCTATTAATATGTCTTACAGGACCTCCTTCTTGCCTTGACAAAGTAGAAAAATAAAAACAAAACTCAGAAATATAGAAGCAATAGCAAATGTCATTCTGGGATCACAGAAACTACTGACTTGGCTGAAGAAAGCAGCGAGCACTCACCACACTCACTCAGGTATCTGAGTATCTACTGTGCGCCACTTAGGTAGTGAAAAAGACAAAAGGAAGACAGAAGGCATTCCCAGCCTTCAAGCATTCTCATGGTGGGAGAAACAAGAAACAGAAGTGGAAATATATACATAATACTGGCTGGGGTTGGTGTGGGGACTGCTATGATGAAAACAATCAAAAATCCAGATTAGGTTAAGTGTTCTCCACAGTGGTGACACTTGAGCTGTATCTTAACAGTAAACAGGACTTGGTCAGGTGAAGAAAGGCAAGGGCAGGCCATCCCAGGTTTAAAAAAAAAAAAAAATGTGGCATATGTTAAAAAAAAAAAAGAAAAAAACAGACAGCTAGGGACACAGACCTAGGTAGGAGCCTGCATGCGTATGTGGAGCATGTTCGCAGGGAAGGGGCCTGGAGACACAGGCAGAGGCCAGGTGATACACAGCACCTGTCTCCTGAGGTGCGGTGGAGTGAGGATGGGGAAATCAGCTGAGTTACTGATCAACACTGAAGAGAAACCACATCTAGAGCAGAACAAGCTGGTCTAGACAGGTGGAACATGAAGGTGCAGGTGGACAGGACCCTGGGAATCCCCAGCTTCCCATAACTGCAGCTGAAAGGTTAATTTCTCATTTATAGACAGAACTACATTTTGTAAGGAGGAAAGAGACGACCACTTTCTGGTTAGACTGAAAATCATTAGTAGAAGACAACCATCATGAGGATAAAATCTCTACTTAAAAGTGTGTTTTACTACGTAACTTGAAAGGTTTCCAACTTCCATTTTTACTGTCAAAGGGGCTTCCTGTCTACTACATCATCACGAAAAGTAATGTATCATATACACTCTAGGCTTCTCGACTCTTAGCTGAACACGCTGTCATTTTCTTCGTTTCCACAACTGCCTGATCTAGGTTGCTTAGAAAGAGATTTAGAAAGGAAATGTGAAAGGCAAACCAAGAGACAATTCTTTCTCAAAACTTATTTTGGAAATTATTTCCATCCCACTAACAAATCTGAGAGCAGTGACTTTAAAAGTGACAAGACACATAGACTAGATTCACACGTTTACCTGCTTTTTTTCTCTTCTTTTAACCCAGTGGAAGCAGACTAATTCTGTACCAGGAGACCAGCATCAGGAGTCAGCAGATGAAGGAAAAGCTTAGTCAGAGAGCACGAGTGGGACCAGGAGAACACACGGCCACACAGAAGCCAAGGGAGGAAAACTTAGAAGAAAGTGGTGAACGCTGTCAGATGGAAGAGAAAAGGACAGACAGCGCTTGAGAAGTTTTCTTTTTTAATGACAAAGACAGCTTGACTAAGACACAGACCATGGAGCAGAGGCTAAAGAAAGGAGGACACCTAAAAAACAAAATCTCCTCTCTAGAAGGGAGGGAGATTGTGAACAGAGACATTCACCTTGTTCAGAATTAGTTACAGCTTTTCCCTTGAGCTAGGAAGGAAGAGGCTGGGAGGAGGGTGGGGACAGGTACAGATAAATTTAGGGATGTAGGAAAATGAGGCTGAGGTGGCTATGTCTGAGGGCTCCTAGCTTTTCAGTGAATTAAGAGGTACTCAGACCAATAAAAGAAAACAAGAGTAAGAAAGACAAACTTGGTTTCATACCTGTGAAAGATTCTGCAGTGAATTTCTAATATCATGCAACACTCTTCGCAACTGCATCTCGAGGGCAGAAGGGGGGTTCACAGAGCATGCTCGGTAAGGGGAGGCAGCGTGTCTGTGTGAGTAAGGACATCCGAGAGCGGACGGGAAGGCACCGCAGGCGGCGCCGGCTATGCTGGGAACACTGTGAGTGCTCAGAGTTCTCATGTGTTCACACAGGGGCCTTTCCTGCCACTCGGAGTGGAGAGACTGAAGGGAGCAGGTGGGCTGAGACACAGGAGCCGGAGCAGACAGCGCACAGGCCGGAGTCCTCCACTGATGGCACTCCTCCACCCGGGTCCCCTCGCCTGGGGCGGCGGCTTCTTTCTTCCCAGATGTCGGAGAGATGAAAATAGTGGATCTGACCGAAGACTGACCATCGTGCTCTATCACCTCTTTTTCTAATCTCTGTTCCTCCTCCTGTGTATACTTGTAGGTGAAGGATGGTGGACTGCATCTGGTCTCTTTGCCAGGGGACAACCGGACATTGACAGATGACACAACCCTGACTGGGCTCAGCAAGGTGGCTGGTAAAGACTGAGACCTCCTTAGAGGATAGCCAGCTTTTGCAAACAGGTACCTCTGTTTTAACAGATCTTTGGACTTTATCAAGCTACGCCCCACTCTTTGATTAGACAGACTACAAACCTTCATTTGCGCTCTTTGTAAAGCTGTATTAACTCTGTCCACAGAAGAGGGAGACCCCGTTGTATTTTCAGCCCCTTTCTCACTGCATTTACCTTCAATAGAAGCCAATGATTTAAGAATATGGTGGGTGGTATACTGGACAAATTCACATTCACTGCTTTTATCCACATCACTTTCAGCACTTGCTTCCCTTAGTAATTCCACAGGCTGTGCTGGAGACACACCCTCTTTCCCTTCAGTAATTTCAGTAACGGGATCCCCTGCACTCCAGGTGGACAGCTGATGTCCTATGTCCTCAACAGTCTGGCACTGGAGGGAATCCTGGCCACCTGACCTTTTCTCAGCAACTGCTGCTGCCTTTTCTCTCTGCATCTGAGGACACGTAAGAGACTCCTCCTCTGATTCATTAAAATAAGGCTGGTCTTGCGCTGTTGGTGTGACAAGGTCTTCACCAAATGACGTGACTGTTGTCTCACTGTCGCAGCTATCTGCACTACTCCCCATGGCCTGCAAGGACTCATGAACCTGTGAAAGGAAAACAGGTAGAAGGATGGGGAACTCAAGTAAGTTAATTTTAATTATGTTAATAAGCATTAACAAAATAGTCTCCCACCTTGGTTTTGGCCCTGGTGCTGCTCTCAACTGCTCTCAGTGTCCTTGATCAACAACTCTGCTTTCTCACAAAGATTATTCCAGATCTTTACTATTTTCCTTAAATACCCCCTTTCAACACCCATCTCCTTTCCTTCCTGGAAGAGGAAATGGCAACCCACTCCAGTAATCTTGCCTGAAAAATTCCACGGACAGAGGAACCTAGCGGACTACATTCCATGAGATTGCAAAGAGTCGGGCATGACTGGGCAACTAAGCATTCCATCCCTTCCAACATATGACACTGACTCAGAGAAAATGGACAAAAATATCTTAACTTCTTCCTCAATACCTACAAACTTCCCTGTACCTTACCCCATCATTCCCTCCTCTCCATTCTGAAAGAAAACTGTGTCTCTTTTCAAAGCTAATCCCTCCAATCTGT
>SJYA01002839.1:423658-448249 GCA_006410615.1 Neotragus moschatus | reverse complement strand
CCATCCTGTCCAATTTACTTTTCCTTCCCTGTCCCCTCAATGACCTCAAATCAGTCACAGCTTTATCTTGGTTTTCCCATGAATGACTTTTTAAAACCCTTGATCCTCTCCATGCTAATAAAGTAGAATTGAGGCTTATCGTGACAAGGGTTGTGTGTTTCTCTGGAAACTGTAGTTGAGCGTTGGTAACAGGAAGAGACAGATAGTGAGAGAAGGACACACAGACAGGAAGCTTGTGGAGAATGAGAGCGAGCGAGAGAGAGCGAGTGAGAGCGAGCGAGAGAGAGAGAGAGAGAGAGAGAGAGCGTGCGAGAGCGAGAGAGCGAGAGAGAGGCGGGGGGCATGTCTCGATAGAAAGACAGATTGAGACTGATGGGGAGAGAAGGGAGGCAGGGAGAGTAAGGAGGAGATGCCAGAGATGAATTGGACAGACAGCGAGGGTGATCCATCTCCTTTTGTGTACCTGTCTAGAAAGATATGTGTGATGGAAATCACCAACCCTGCAGATGAGTTGAGTAAGACCGGCAAAGGTATTCCATGAAGGTGCTGGTGGAGTCTTCATTTTTCTTCTCACTTATTCCAAAGAGATTTCAAGGCGATTGGCTACCCTGGAGGCTCCAGGATAGAAGGAGCATCATCAGCAGTCCCGTAGCCGGGGCCAAGAGTCTTCCATCCCAGCATGTTGCCCTAAATGAACCTGAAGGCAATGATTTGGAGGAGGCTGGCATTGCCATCCATGAAACCAACTCAAAGGTCATCTGTGATTCACCACATACTCTACATTATGTGAATTTGTTTACATTTATATATATTTATGTCTTGTTTTCACAATCAAATTGTAAGCATCTTAAAGACAGGTATTTTTTTATGAGCATAATGCTTTGAGCTTAAGAGCCCTTAATAAAGTCTTGTTGAATTACTGAGTCTGTATTTCCTGACAGCTTTCTCTGGCCCATATGAATGGATGGATTTGGGAAGGTTGGATGGGACTCATCAAATAAACATTGACTTTTTCTAGAGGAAAACTTTATAGATAAATAGATACCTATAATTAGGCTGGCAGGCAAAGGAAAGATGAAGGCCCTGCCTTTGAGGAATAGGACCCTCTTCCAAAACCTGAGAGACAGAGAAAGATGGGACAGTTAGACCATGAATATAGATGAGGACCAGTTTGTCAACAGTCAATACAGGAAGATTCAAGAGATCAGCCTCTTAAGCTGGGAACATGAGACCTATGCAAATCAGTTTTCTATGGAGTTGATGATGTTGGGTAATGGTCTTTCTGAAAAATATTCCAGTCTTTCTTACCCTTGAGAAAAGCAGAGTATGCCGAATCAATTTTAAGGTTGTATTATAGGTTCAGCACGGTACCTGGAAGGCTGTTGTTTGTGCAAAGATGTTTGCCCCTGTGCCAGATGGCCACAGATTGCCGCATTTCTCTAACTGATTATTCTTCTTGACTCTTCCTACTGTCCATATTTTTTTCTGGTGTTGTATGTTTCTGCTTCCTTATCTTACATATACTCAAATGAGGAAGCATCAAGAAGAAGCTCTCACCACTCCCGTCAACTAGCCAACGTCTATTCCCAGGGCTTCCCAGGTGGCACAGTGGCAAAGAATTCACCTGCCAGTGCAGGGGATGCTAGAGATGTGGGTTCGATCCCTGGGTTAAGAAGACCCCCTGGAGGAGAAAATGACAACCCACTCCAGTATTCTTGCCAGGGAAATCCCATGGACAGTGGAGCCTGGTTGGCTACAATCCATGGAGCTGCAAAGACTCGGACACAGCTGAGCACAGCACAGAGCAGGTAGCTTAAAATTCACTTCCTCTGGGAAGATTGCCAAACTCCTCAAACTAAGGTAAGACTCTGTTACACTCTGGACTAAAACTCCTCCCACTCTGAACATAGGTACACACTCAGTGGTCTGTTCCCACCATCGGATTGCACTTCACTGCTGTCCAAGGCCAAGGCCACCAGTGACTCTTCAGTGTGCTAGATGCTGGTGGGTGTCCAATGAGTTTCATTAATGCATGCGTGCGTGTGAGTAGAAGGGCAGCCCAGCCTCTCCTACAGAGCAGAGCACATCTTGGTGCTGGCCCTGGATATGGGGCAGAGTCACTGCAGGCTGATTTCCGGGTGAGTGGGGTGTCAGTGCTCCCATGGTCCTCTCTGCTCCATCTCAGCCACCTTCTCCAGCATCACTGCTCATTCAAGCCCTGTGCGCTCATCACTCTCACCCTTGTCTTTCACGCTGTCTCTGCTCCTCTCCTTTACCCGTCTGTGCCTGAGCTCAGAGACTGCCTCCTCTGTGGGGTCTTCCCTAGTGAGCTTCACTGCACTTGAGCCTACTCCTCTCCTCATCTGTGACGCCCATTTTAGTCTGCTTTTCAAAGTCAGCTCTCAGGCTTACAATGTCATCAGGCTCTGTAGTTATAACCCCTTATATATATATATATATATATATATATATATATATATACACATACAGAATAATACTAGAGCCATGAGAGATTATAAATACCAGAGCCATGGGAGATTGTAGACTCTAGAGTCATAGGAGATCATAGATACCAGAGCCATGGGGGGTCGTAGACATGTCATGTCCACTTCCTGCAATCGACAGACTAGGATATTGAGGCCCAGGGCTATGCGGCCTCCCTGAGGGGACAGAGCAGATCAGGTTAAGAAAAGTCCGGCCCCTAGCTTCAAGTCCAAGGCCACTTCCAACTCCTCTTCATTCTTAGAATCTTACACACCATGGCACCCTAGCCCAGGGTTGCTTCAGCATGTTACTACATACTTGGTGCCTTAAAACAACAGAAATTAATTCTCTCATAATTCTGGATGGTAGAAGTCTAAAATCAGGACACTGTGGGGTCATGCTCCTTCTGAAGGTTCTGCTGCTGCTGCTGCTGCTAAGTCGCTTCAGTCGTGTCCGACTCTGTGCGACCCCATAGACGGCAGCCCACCAGGCTCCTCCATCCCTGGGATTCTCCAGGCAAGAACACTGGGGTGGGTTGCCATTTTCTTCTCCAATGCAGGAAAGTGAAAAGTGAAAGTGAAGCCGCTCAGTCGTGCCCGACCCTCAGTGACCCCATGGACTGCAGCCCACCAGGCTCTTCCGTCCATGGGATTTTCCAGGCAAGAGTACTGGAGTGGGGTGCCACTGTCTGAAGGTTCTAGGGGCGCATTTCTTGCCTCCGCTAGAATCTGATGGTGCCTGGCACCCTTAGCTTGTGACAGCCTGACTTCAGTCTGTATCTCTGTCTTCACATGGCCTTTATCCCTCTCTGTGATTTGTTTTTCTGTCACCTCCAGGATTTAGGATTCACCCTAGTCCAGATGATTTAGCCTCAGGANGTCTGAAGGTTCTAGGGGCGCATTTCTTGCCTCCGCTAGAATCTGATGGTGCCTGGCACCCTTAGCTTGTGACAGCCTGACTTCAGTCTGTATCTCTGTCTTCACATGGCCTTTATCCCTCTCTGTGATTTGTTTTTCTGTCACCTCCAGGATTTAGGATTCACCCTAGTCCAGATGATTTAGCCTCAGGATCCTCACCTTAATTACATTGACAAAGACCTTTGCTCCAAATAAGACCACATTCTGAAGTTCCCAGTGAGTACATCTTTAGGGATGGGGACACTGTTCAACCTCTCTAGGTGAGGAAACAGCGAGAACACAGTGCACACTGTCTGTGGGCTGGTGAGCATGGCAAGGCCGGTTAACCCACCGTAGTTACCCTGCTACAGGAAGGCTCCATAGATTTTGATGGGGAGCAGAAATGCAGTCACAGCGGCTGGTGTGAACAAGGCTTGTGAGACTCTTGGGGACAGTGACCACACCTAGAGTGTGAGCCAAGCTGGGAGGAACACCTCGTGGGCTTGAGGGGAGAGGCTCCCTGTGACCAGGGCTCCTGCTGCTAGATCTTCTTCACCTGGGAGTGGGGAGAGCCAGGCCTCTCTTCCCCAAACATCTATTTTCCCAGGAAGGTGATTCTCTGTTCTCAGCCTGGCCCTCTTCACTCTAAATTCTGCCGAGAGAAACCAAGCAGAGAACAGACGGGGTGAAGGCCAGTGCCCTGTCGCGTGTCCCCATTGGCTACTTGAGAAGAAAAGGAGAGGAGGCAATGCTAGGCTTCACGTCCCGCCTCTTGTGAGACACGCAGGCGGGTCTGTACACACACACCGGCTCAAACAAATAAACCGAACCTGGCCAAGAATAACAGAAAAGGCAACAGATGCTCCCAATTAAAATGTCAGTGTCTCCCGAGAAGCCGAGTTCTCACGTGGTGTGGGTGCTCGGGGCCGAGGACTACTGGAAGGGACCACATATGGAAATCTGTTTGCATTATACCACGTCCCAGATGCCACGTGAGACACTGGCCTGACCTTGCAATTAACACGTTGGCTGTTTCTGGGGTGCGGTGTGTGGATGCAGGGAGAAAGCAGAAAGTTGTGAAACAGTGATTGTTCCCACTGAGTCCTACAGGAAGCAAGGGACCCAGAGACATCTCAGGGAATATTACCCTGTAAGCCTTCTCACCTCCATCTCCTTCCCTTTTTGCCTCCATTTCCTCATATTCTTCAACATGGTTATAGAGGGAAAATCAGTTTATGAGAATAACAAGCAGTCTTAGTGGGAAAAGGCTGTCAGAGAGTGTGTGTAAAGGTTAGTACCCGCTTTGTGCCTTAGTGGCAAAGGTTAGGGGGACTGAGACACTGGACACACACTGGATCATATAAATGGCACAGCCTTCCCCACGCTGCTGTTCTCCTAAATCCTTAATAAACTTATTCTTTAAAATTGGCTTTGCTATTTATCGGTAGTAGGTCTTCATCCTCCTGTCTTCACAGGGTAGTTTTGCTTTGTTTTGCTTTTCCCCAAATTGTTTCTAACCCCAGCTGGGTAAGGACTAAGGGAACCAATGGAAAGAGACAAGGAAACAAAAGCACAGAGAAGCAGAAGGGAAACAAGGTCCTTTCCAAAATTTCACAGTCTCCTCAAACCAGTAGGGAGTGTGTGTTTGAAAGAGTGTCTTATTCTGATAAATGAATCTCCTTCTCCTAATTATTTTTATTATCATCACTATTATCATAAAATCCACATTTTATAGCTAAAGATCCAACTAGAGTAATGTCCACAGACAAGAAGAACAATGGAGAAATTAATGAACTGAACCCTCATTTGAGTTTCTGTAGGGAAAGATGATAATTTGTTGGTTTTAATAAGTTCCTGGATCAAGTTGCTACCGAGGCCAGTCCTGCTAAGTCCTGGTACCCACTGGGTACTGCAAGATATGACACACAAATATTTTTATGTGAACTCAAACACATTTTCATGTCTTAATGGTCCCTATTACTAACCAGATAAGAGAAAGACCGATTGGCATAAAACAAACAAATGATTAGTTTTGACAACAGAAACTTAGAAAGGACATTAATTAGCAGCCATAGAGATAGGAAGGTCCTGGATGGGAACAATTATGCAGACAAACCCACAGTATGGCTACAATGTGCCAGGGTCCCATCCCTCACCATATGGCTGCAGTCTGGCGAATGGCTCATTGGCAATTCATTACCATATCACTTGGAACTCGGGAGCGAATGGTTTATGATTAGCCAATTCATTATGTTATCCTTGGTACCTCAAGGGGACCCTCAGGGCTTGCCTCCCCTGTTCTGTTATTTTAAGGACATATGACAGGGAAGGAACAGCCCTCCCTTACCCAGCTGCCTCAAAGTACTCTTTGCTGGAAAGTTTGCTGAAATCGAGATAGACTCTTTCAAAAGAAAATAAACAAGCAAAAAATAAATCCCTGTAGTCATGAACTGTAGCCACAGCTGGAACCATTGGAACATTCCAGGAGATGAAAACAAAGGTTTCCTCCTTCTTCTCCTCCATCCTATTGAGGAAGCACCAGCCAGCCCTGAGGGCACACCTGAGCGATGGCAAGAGTGCTACAGAGAAATAAGAGCTAGAGACCATTAGACAAGGAGACACGAAATGGTTGTTCTTGAAGGGGCCCTGTCACCGAATAACTCTGAGTAAGTCAGCTTGATCCTTGATCCTTAGCTTTAGAACCTGCAAAACGGACATGGCCCTTTCTGTCTTACTTCCCAATCTTCCCAGTGATATGGGGAGCAACATGAGAGAGAGGGTTTTTGGTGGAGAAAACTGCTCTGAATCCATGAGACGTATGACCCTGCAGCAGATGAGCAGATGAACTATCAGAGAAAATTTTCAAACCATTAACACAAGTGGGCAAGGAAGAGGAGGACCTCGGCTCTCGGTAGATCTACCACTGATGGCGTCCACCCACTTCTGTACTGTNATCCATGAGACGTATGACCCTGCAGCAGATGAGCAGATGAACTATCAGAGAAAATTTTCAAACCATTAACACAAGTGGGCAAGGAAGAGGAGGACCTCGGCTCTCGGTAGATCTACCACTGATGGCGTCCACCCACTTCTGTACTGTAGCATTTTAACTGCTGTTGCCAAGAAAGAGTACATAGACATTTGCATATGGGAAAAAAGGGGAGGTGAGGCCTGAGAACTAACTATAAAGAGTGCATTTTGTAGGGAGCCTGACATAGTAGAAGGGATACCTACTGAGTCACAGAAATATTGAGACATTGTTAACAAAAACATTGTCATAGCGAAAAACAGTCAAAACTAGGAGGAACAGAAAAAGAGGGAGGATTCAAAGGACCCAGAATTTGAGTTAGTCACAGTAGGTGGTCTGTTAAGCACTGGGCTGGGGGGATGTGGCGTTGCAGAAGGGACGCCCCTCAGCCAGTGCAAACCCCAGCACGGTTCCCTTGTGGGTAATGTGCATGACATGGGGCCACCCTCGGTGGGACCTGTGCTGTGAAATCCACTGCAACCGTACTCCGATGCTGTGAAACTACCTCTAAGTAAGAATCCCAGGGCCAAGACAAGGATTTCAATAGCCTATAGACATACAACACTCTCAGGTGTCATAAACACCATCATGCCCCTTCATCATAAATCTGACCTCAAAGAAGCATGCTTGCCCCAATCAATAGTAATTAAACTCTTAATTATGTCGATTTTGTTTCCTTCTTAGAATTCCAAAGGGCTCTGGAGAAGATATTCCATGGCCCAGGTCTCTGGTGAGAGCTGTTCAGGGAACTTCAAAATAATGCTTTCTTCTTCAGACAGAACACTCACTGTCTGCAGACTCACTCTTTGTCTTTTTCTGGGTGTACAGAATTTGAAATGCCCTCTGACATCTTCGGTGAGCCAGTCTGCCAGAGTAGAAATAGCCTGGAGTCCCTCTGTTCCTTACTCTGTCTGTAATTCTGGGCAAGTTTTAGCCTTTATGACCCTCAGGTTCTTTGCTGGTGAAATGGAGCAACAAACCCATACCACAGGGTTGAATGGATTGGATGAAATAATGACAGTCTGGTGTGCTGCAGTCCACGGGGTCACAAAGAGTCAGACAGGACGGAGCGACTGAACAACGACCGTAAATGTCATCTTCCGTCCCATTTCCTTATTCTCCACCCCCTGTGTATGGAGCCCAAGTCATTTGTTCCTCCTTGCCTTGATATGAAGGGCCAGTTTCATACCTCCCAGGCCAGAAGACTGTTGAGAAATGCTACTTGCTGTGTTATTTGACTCTCACAGCGACCTGGCTTGTCCTCACCGGTTAATAGCTGATCTCACTTTTCCCACAGCACCACAGAAATCTCATCTCTTTCTGAAACCCGACAGAAGCTGGTAAAAAGGCAGAGACGCTGCTAAGTCACTTCAGTCGTGTCTGACTCTGTGTGACCCCATAGACGGCAGCCCACCAGGCTTCCCCGTCCCTGGGATTCTCCAGGCGAGAACACTGGAGTGGGTTGCCTATTCCCTCTCCAATTCATGAAAGTGAAAAGTGAAAGTGAAGTCGCTCAGTCGTATCCAACTCTTAGCGACCCCATGGACTGCAGCCTACCAGGCTCCTCCGCCCATGGGATTCTCCAGGCAAGAGTACTGGAGTGGGGTGCCATTGCTTTCCCCCAAAAAGACAGAGGTGGATCCAGTTAAACCTGCCAGTTTGTCTGCCTCTGTCCCTGAGCCCTATCACTCTGAACCTCATTGGGCACAGTAAAGCATGGACGACTGGGCTGTGAACAAGGAAGGCACCGTGATTGTAGCCAACATGCTCTTTCTTTGTGAGCTGCAAACTTGTGCACATTTACCAGAGGGCACAATAACTTATAAATCATGGTGAAGCTAGGATTTCAGGTAAGAATATATTTTAGAGTACCCAGGATACCAAGTTGCCTGGAAAATCCCATGGATGGAGGAGCCTGGAAGGCTGCAGTCCATGGGGTTGCTGAGAGTTGGACAGGACTCAGTGACTTCACTTTCACTTTTCACTTTCATGCATTGGAGAAGGAAATGGCAACCCGCTCCAGTGTTCTTGCCTGGAGAATCCTGGGGACGGTGGAGCCTGATGAGGTGCCCTCTATGGGGTCGCACAGAGTCGGACACGACTGAAGTGACTTAGGAGCAGCAGCCGGATACCAAAGAGACATGAGGTTCTGGGTTCAAATATCGGCCAAGTGGCCCAAAGGAGAGATTATTTCTACAAAGGATAATCTTTTTCACACACTATATTCTTTCTCTCCATGCCTCCTTTTTAAAAATAATAAGTAGCCAATTATTATCAATTTATTTCTGCTTCTTATAATCACATTATCCATGATTAACTCACTGGAGTCTAATTTGATTACAGAGTTATTTCATAGGAATGATCCATCACTGGGCACGGTGGGACTCTTGTGAGCACAGCCTCATTCTGTTGAGCTCTTGGAGCTCAATTAGTGCACACGGAGAGGGGCAAAAAAAGAGCATGAGAAACTGTGGGCGCCTCAGTCTTGCTGAGCTGTAAAGTCCCTCCGCATTCATTATTTCATTTGATACTCACACTAGCTCCACACGGTCATCATCTCTAGTTTACAAACTGGCAGATGGACACAGGTTAAGTCATAACATGGTGCTCAAGAGAGGCTTGAAACTCATGTTGACACCCAGCTGGTCTACCTCTAAGAATATTAATCCAGGATTTCAATGGCAATCATTTTCATAGTGTTTTGAAGTTTGTAAAATGTTTTAAAATTCTTGATCTCACTTGATCTTTACAGCAGTCCTTTGTAGCAGAGTAGAAATAAAACATATTTTTGCAGAGGAGGCAATTTTGGTTTAGAGAGGTGAATTGACCAAACCCTTAAGGTATGAAAATGCGGATGAGGACTCTGGGCCCCCTTCTTCTGATAAAGTGCTTTGCTCCATTTTAGCACCGTTGGAAGCCAAGAACTTACGAGAAACATGAGACTTAAAAGCAGCATGGAAAAGTCACATGACATCATAACTACATTTCTATAAAAGGGTATTTTCTGGGACAGAGGCTCTTAAATTTATTAGGGAATCCATGAGTTTCTCCTGAAATTATATATATAAAAGCATATGCATATACCTATAAACCGTATTTTGCGGCGATGCTTTAAAACTTCTATTAGATATTCTAGAGAGTGTGTGATCCCAAAACACTCAGTAAGTTAGATGATTCTTATCTCTTCTCCACCAATGGATGACCATACATCTCAGGATCGTGGTGGTGGGGGTGCTCAGGACACGGAAAGAGGTTTCAGAAGGGGTCAAGGAACAACGTCACATAGGCCAAAGGAGGCAAATGTTCTAACATGTGGGGTCTAGGCAGTGGCTAAACAGTGACACCAAAGGCTTGGACAAGCTGGCAAAGCATCTGGCAGTTAGGGAAACTTCTGTGAAATTGTGGGACCAGAAAGCAGACTGGCGGATGTTAAAGAATGTGGGGAAAAGGAAGAAAATCTGGAGATCATGGATGTATTTCTTTAAAATCTGATTAAGGAAAACGGAGCAAGGGAATGCTGGCTTGAGGGGAAGCAGGGCCAAGGAAAGTCCTCTCTCTCTTTTTTTCCTTCCCCTTAAAAATGTGAGATGATGTGTTTGTCAAAGAGACCAGGTGAGAAAGAGAGAGCCTAATTAGGAGCAAGGAGGGAGTGAATCCCGAGCTGAAAGGGATGGTTAACTTAGATTTGAGACTCTCCTGCTGCAGGAGTGGTGATGGGAGGGAGAGGTGAAGATACAGTGAAAATGTTAGCTTCTTGTGAGTTTCTTGCCAATTTTATCTGCAGCACCACTTATGGCACTTTTAGCAGCAGCAAACTCTGCCATCCAGCCGGCTGACTTCCCGTCACTCCAGGCACAAGCCTCTTGGCTCTGGGCATCTGGCAGCCTCTCTCTGCCCTTCCCAGCCTGTTCTGAGTCTCACCACCTCCCAGCTTCAGACACTGACCCTGTCTGGGGGCTTCTCCTGCTGTTCCCTGTGGCCTCTCCTTGAGCCCCCAGCTTCACTGAATTCTCTTAGGAGTGACGTCAGTAGTAAAACACAGAAACGTACTTGAGCAATGGTTTTCTTTGTTGTTGATTTACATGATTGCTAAATCTTTTAGAAAACTTGAACTACAGATGTATCACTTTATTGTTATGAAGCATTATATTTGGCAACTTCTGAATAATGCTTTCTTTCTGAGTGTTGGACAGCAATGGACTTTTGTATTGTTTCTAAAATACAATCAGAGTCTTCTTATTATTTTATTTTTGGTTTCTTTCCCAGAGACATAATCTCTTAAATGTATGAAAAAACGTTTCCAGTGAGGTCCTAAAGCACATTTTCTTCCTAGCAAAGCTCTTTGAGTATGATATTCACCTCTGATTTCCTTTTTAATAGGAGATGCTTGGAAGGCTTTCAAAGCCTGGATGTAAAACGGATCCTAAGGACATCTTACTTAAGCTCCTGAGTCAGTGGGTCATTTTCTCTGGGAACAGGCCCACCTTTTAAAAACCTTTTTTGCTCTCCAAGCCAACTGGTGACCGCCCACCGTTCTCATGGTAGGAGTTCGTCAGAGCTGGAGCTTACTTTTGAATCCCTCTTCTTCTTTGGGGACCCCTTGCACACTCTCTGTGTGTCTAAAATGCTCATTGGTTGCATACTGTGGTTATGAGCAAGATGAAGGTTAAGTCAAAATGGATTTTGTTGGGAAGCTCAAAGGCACGTGTCAGTGGAGAGGCCTTTTCTGAGCATCCTTTTAAAACTAACATCCCTTTCTCTCACCCATTGCTCTCTGCCCTGCTTATTCTGCGTTATCGTTCTACATAGGACAAAATTGTCCTCACCGGTGGCACTAGTGGTAAAGAATCTGTCTGCCAATGCAGGAGACCTAAGAGACATCGGTTCCATCCCTCCGTTGGGAAGATGCCCTGGAGGAGGAAATGGCAACCCACTCCAGTATTCTTGCCTGGAGAATCCCTGTGGACAGAGCAGACTGGTAGGCTACAGTCCACGGGGTCTTGAAGAGTTGGACACGACTGAAGCTCATGACCGTTAGCATGAGCTTACGGGCTAGCATGCAGCTCGTGATGGATACCTTATGTAAACCTTTGTCTTTTTAGTGAAACGAGGGTTCCATGGGAACCAAGACACTTCCTGCTTTCAACCTGCTGTATCCTCACTGGCCTCACACTGTATAAGGGCTCAACACACATTTGTTACATTAATTGTGTGAATGTGTGTGGCATTCAGAACCATACTTGCTTGAATCTGGGAGGCCATGAGGGGCAGTGAGGAAAAGGCTGAACTGGGAGCCAAGAAATCCAGGCTTACCTTTTGCCTCTGTCATCAGTCACCATGCCCCTTCCTTCTACCTCTGAGAGCTCACCCAGGCCCTAAAGTCCCTTACAACCCTGACATTCTTTGGGTGTTTGAAGGGAAGAGAAGGGTGGAAGAGGATGTGAGCTGTGCTGATATTCAGTACGGTTTACATCTGACTCTCCCACTGACATGGTGACCTTTGGAACATTTAACTTTTCTGAGGGTATACTTTTGTATAGGAAAGGTAATACTTCACTCATAAAATGTTATGAGCACGGAATAAATGATACAAGTGAAGAACTGGGTTCTTTCACATCTGTTGCTACGTCAGGGATGAGGTTGCCCTTGGGAGTGGAAATGGCCTCGCTCATTCATCTTCCTGCTTCCACTGTCTGGTTTGGAGATAGATCACCACGTTAATGCATGCAACACTGTCCATCAGGAAACTGGTATTGCCACGTGGAGCCTTAGGTTTTGGCCTTTGCTCCTTTTTGGAGGGTGGCCTTCAAGATCTCAATAAACGGGTCAGACTTGTGACCTGAAGCTTTCCCAGGTGTGGGAGAGTGGTGCTTGTTCTCAAGTCATAGGCATTGCATATCCCTTCCACACTTTTCTTTGGCCTCTGGATTGCCACATGGCAGATACTAATTGTCCTACAAGTTGAGTCCTCAATTTTGTTGACCTCTCCAGTGAATCATCATGCCTAAATGATTGGGATCCTTCAAGAGCTGGAACCACGTTATTAATGAGTGTGCCTTTCCCAGTGTGCCATGGAGAGGACCAGAGAAGCAGAAGTTGCTCACTTCAGTAAGATGGAAAGGTGGTCTCTGTCCCAGCAGAAATACATGTGGCAGAATCCCAGGGTTGCAGCCAAGACAGAACCTTGGCTTTAATCATGTTCCTCTGACTTCTCTTCAAGGCGTCAACCTCTCACCTATTTCTACATGTCACCAGGGAGCTGGGTGGCATTTTGAGTTCAATACTGGTTACTGGGAATCAGTCAAGTGAAATTTTTTTCCTTCATTTGATTTAAATAGAAATAAGTCTTCTAAGTGACTTCCCTGGTGGCTCAAATGGTAAAGCATCTGCCTACAATGCAGGAGACCCAGGTTCGATCCCTGGATTGGGAAGATCCTCTGGAGAAGGAAATGGCAACCCACTCCAGTACTCTTGCCTGGAAAATCCCATGGTAGGCTACGGTCCATGGGGGTCACAAAGAGTCGGACAAAACTAAGCGACTTCACTTCAAGTCTTCTACCAGAGTCTTAGAAAGAGTGCTCTTAGACCTCTGTCTTTGAAATAAAAAAGAAAGAAAGAAAGAAAGATCTTGCTTAGCCCCAAATTTTTTCCTTCTTTCACATCCCTGTGTATTTTTATCTCTCCCCTGTCCATCCTTATGTCTTCCTGCTCTCCTGTACCCAAACTTACTCAGGTCTTTGACAAATATGCATTTGAACATAGCACAAAGGGGCCCACGGGATAACAGATGAAGTTGGGAGGAAAGTGGTGGCCAGATATTAAAGGACCTGGCTTTCTATTTTAAGAGTGTGACTTTATCCTCAAGTCTATAGAGAAGCATTAAGAAAGGGGGTGTGGGGACTTCTCTGGTGGTTCAGTGGTCAGCAANGTAGGCTACGGTCCATGGGGGTCACAAAGAGTCGGACAAAACTAAGCGACTTCACTTCAAGTCTTCTACCAGAGTCTTAGAAAGAGTGCTCTTAGACCTCTGTCTTTGAAATAAAAAAGAAAGAAAGAAAGAAAGATCTTGCTTAGCCCCAAATTTTTTCCTTCTTTCACATCCCTGTGTATTTTTATCTCTCCCCTGTCCATCCTTATGTCTTCCTGCTCTCCTGTACCCAAACTTACTCAGGTCTTTGACAAATATGCATTTGAACATAGCACAAAGGGGCCCACGGGATAACAGATGAAGTTGGGAGGAAAGTGGTGGCCAGATATTAAAGGACCTGGCTTTCTATTTTAAGAGTGTGACTTTATCCTCAAGTCTATAGAGAAGCATTAAGAAAGGGGGTGTGGGGACTTCTCTGGTGGTTCAGTGGTCAGCAATCCACCTTCTAATACATGGGCTGCAGGTTCAATCCCTGGTCAGGGAACTATTAATAATATCTTGCATGCCTCAGGGCAACTAAGCCTGCACACAGCAACTACTCAACCTGTGTGCTCTGGAGCCTGCGTCCACAGCTAGAGAAGCCTGCGCACTGCAGCGAAGAGCCTGTGTAATTTTTCAACAAAGACCCAGCACAGCCAAAACAATCTCTGGCTCCATTGTCAAGAATGGACCTGAGAGGGTTAGCTTGAAAACAAATTAAAGCCAAAATTACAGGAGGGCAGTGAACAGACAGGAGAGATGTGAAGAGAACGGGAACAATAGGGCTTAGTGACTCTGTCAGTGATGGTGGCAAGGAGTGGAAGGGGTCTGAGATGTCCCTGGGGGTTGGCCTAGTCGAATGGGTAGATGATGTTTATAACTGAGGCAGGAGCAGGGAGCAGTGTGCGTGTGTTTGGCAGGGTTTTTAATGGGGACTGTGGACATGAGAAAGGAAAATAAACAGAGCCGAGGGTGGGAGCACGAATGCACAGTGGCACTTGTACAACTCGGGAGTGTGTACTTTCTCCTGGACAGTTCAACTGCCCGATGGAGAAGTAGAGTTTTCATTAAAAGTAGTCACCTAGCTCTCTTTCTGGTTCCTGGGTGCCCCTTCTGATAGCACCAGACTAGGGAAAGAAGCATGGCGTAAACAAGTTACACTTCTTTCTGCTCTGTCAGGACTTCAAACATGAGAGCCCACAGAACATAGATCTGAGCTCCTTGTCTTTCCGCTCTGCAGACATAGTTTGGTGGGAACAGGCTTTCCATGCAGATGATAAAGACTATGAATTGATGTTTCCATTAGTTCTTTTCCAGTGGCCTTATTGGGCTAGGTCAGCATCAAAAGATCATGCAAGGAAGGTTTCTGTTCACTAAGCTCAGTTCTTTTATCAAAAACCTTCATCAAATGCCTAACATGTGCAGGAAAAAGGTAGAAATGAGGCACAGAGAACAGTGAAGTTAAGGAGACACACCCAGAAGCTATAACCAAAACAACAGTAGAAAGCCATTCAAATAAGAGAATTTTGACCCAGTAGTTGGAAGACTAGACTTCTTATTTGAGCCCTGTGGTGCCTGTAGAATAGTGGATCCAAGCTCAGTTCTTGGAGTCAGAATGCTTGGCTCACAAATCTTGGCTTTGTCCTCAACTAGCTGAGTAACTGGGATTATCACAGGGCTTAATAATCTGCTTAAGTACTCAGACCAGTGCCCAACAGAGGGTGAAAGGTAGTGAATCTTGCGGTTCCTACTGTTGTTCTTATGAGCTGGGACAATTCAATTCTGTCTTTAGCAACAATGTCTTCATTCATAGAATGAGGGCAAGATAGTCTTCTTTCAGAGCCTGTTCTGAAAAGACTTAGGGCTCCTCCATCCTACTCTATCATTTTATTCATTTTATCCATCATTACCCTGGGATTTCATATCAGTTTTTGCTTGAAGGACCCTGAAAAAAAAAGTTGTGCATCACTGGGCCAGATGGTCTAAGGGTCATCCTTAATAAAAGTATTTGATTCTCTGAGTGAAAGATATGCTGTTGAAGGAAGACCGTGGGGTAAAGGGGTCTCAGAGGAGGATGCCTAAGTAAGCCAGGTAGGGCTCCTTGGAAGGAGTGAGTTGGAAAGTTAAAATATGGTTGGAAACTGCTAGGGAAGAATTTACTAGAACTGGAAGAGGAGGTACAATTCCTGAAGACCAGGAAGTGTGAAGCATAAACGCAGAGCCAAAACTATGGTGAGAGAAAAAGGTTAACAGCTCAATTCAGACCTATTCAGGAGGATGAATGAGTAAATGGGAGACAAAGGCTTCAAGTATAGCTGACCCAAATAGAAGTTTGACCAAAGTGTGAAGCATTGACGGCAAAGATGATCAGCACCACTCAGGAAACAATTCCACGCTCTTTCTTGCATGAACAGGAAAGCAACGTCCAGAGTAGGCAAACTTTTGGCCATGGGCACACAGTGAGTTGCTGCTGGATGTTGGCTAATGGGCCATTTCTCTTTCTTCCTTAGCAATACTTTCGTAGCAAACCTTTTAGCTGGGCACACTGCTGACTGGACTAAAGGAAACGTTTTCTAGCCTCCTTTGGGGTTAGACATGGGAGGCATGCCTAAAGTTAGGCAATACGTATTGCCTAGGCAATATGATGTCCTTGAAAGTTAAGGATTTTCAAGAAAGAATTTTTAGAGGGATACAGACATACACTAGGAACCATTTTGGCCTTCTTATCCCCACTTCTTTCTGCTCCCCACCGGGATGGCTTTTGGTTGTAGGATCCTCTCAGATGATGAAGTGGCCTTGGAGTTGGAACTCATGTAACTAGGGGTGGCAGAGCAGAAAGGTGGAAAGAACTTGTGTCCCGGGGATGTCACATAGCCATCATATTAGCTCTGGACTGCCTACCTCTGAATTCTTCTAAGTTGGGAGAAATACTCTCCTATTGTATTTAGACCGTTATCATTCTTGGGCCAGAATCCTAGCTACAGAATGCAGTTCTAGACACCTTGGCAGAGCTGGGCTGGTGGGGGCCCTGTGTGCTTTGTATGTCTTGCTTGGCAGCGCTTCCTGCATGGCCCTATGCTGCCGTGTGTGAAACTGTCTAGGTGTGTGTGCATGAGCAGAAACCCAGAGCCAAAATCATTTTCAAAGCTGTCAGCTCTCTTTCCTGCAGACTCACCCTCCCCACTGCCTTTTCATTTCCACCAAAGGAAAGAGAAGCCGCTGCTGAATCACTCTCTTTCTTGAATTGTTTAGTACATCAAACCCTCAATATCCACAGCACAGAATATTATAATGTTAACATCTTGGCAGAATTAGTTTTTTTATTAAGAAATAAAACATCATAGGTTGAGCTGAACCCTCTTTGCACTCTTCTTAAGCTAATTTTTCTCCCCTTTCCCCTGAGAAACCGGCCTCCTGAACTTGGATGGCTCTTTTCTGTTTTTATGCTTTTGCCTCACATATGTTTAAATCTGTAAATCACAGACAATATTGCTTTGTATGTTTTAAAATGGGTGTAAATGGTGTATTAAAAAGATTTGATTCTTTTCACTCAACTTGGGTTTCTCGAAAGCATCCTTCTTGATAACATGTGTCTAAACCGTGAGGCTCCCAGCTATGCAGCGCCTGCCCCTTCTCCATTGTCCTGTCAATGAGCATTGACATTGCTTTAACATTTTCAATATTGAAAAAAATGCAATAATAAACATCCTTTTAAATGTCATATTATACATAGGAGTTTTTCTAGGTTCATATACCAAGATGTAAAATTAGTTGTCATAGAAACACATATCTTCATTTTAGCAAGGTATTTCCAGATCACTTTCTCAAGGAATTTAAGCAATTCATATTCCCTCCAAAACGACCCTGCTCAATTCTTATGAAAACTTGGCGTTGTTGAACTATTTAATTTTGGACAATTGGATAAGTGTGAAATTATATTTCACTGCTTTAATTGCAATTTTCCTGATTATTAATATTTTATAGGCCATTTTGATTTACATCTTTGTGAACTATTTTTATATTTTGTCTGTCTTTCTATTGGCTGTTTTTTTACTTATTGTACTGTTTTCCTCACATAGTTTAGATATTAATCCTTTGTTGGTCAAATACATGGCAAATTCCTCCTCTAAGGCTCGCTTGTTTGTCTTTAGGCTTTGCTTACAGTGTCTTTGATCATATAGAGTTTTAAAATTTTAATGTAATCCAATTTATTTACCTTTCTCTTTTGTGCTTTCTTTGAATCTTAAGAATTCTTTTCCTGATATGATATAAAAATATCTTCCTGAATTTTCTTCTAATAGTTTAATTTTTTTTTTTAACTTTTAGCCTCAAGCCCATCTGGAGCTTATCTGCAATATTTTGTGTTGTTTTGTAAATGTCATAGAGCTCCAATGACAGTTTTCCAAAAGGATGAGCCATTTGTAGTGACAATGTATATCAAACAGTCCATTCTTTGCCTACTTACTTGTAACAACCCCGTCATGCACCAAATTCCCCCAAATACATGGATATCTTTCTGGACTTTCTAGTTTATTCCATCAGTCTCTGTCTCTACACTTCCACCACACTATTTTATCATGTGTTTTGATGTCTGTGAGGTAAGCTTTTCTTTTTTGTAAACTTTCTCAAAATTCTTTTGGCTATTCTTGGCCTTTTTTGGCTTTCATATCATTTATATTTTTCCCCTGGTTTTATTGAGATACAATTGCTATACATCACTACATATGTTTAAGGTGTACAACATGATGGTTTGGCTTAATATGTTCCTGAGGTGTGTATGATTTTGGTTGATCTTTTAATGAAATGCTTCCTTCCTGCCTCTTTCAGCAGGTACGTTTCTCTTCCTCATCTCCATTCTAAAGTTCTGGATTCCAGCTCCCATCCTGTCACCAGACGGCCATCTGTCCTTGAGTGAGTCATCTCCCCTCTCTGGATTTTAGTTTCTTATCTTTCAGATCTGCTCTGCCTACCTCACGAGGATGCTGAGCTGATCAAAAAAGATAAGGGTGTGAGAATGCTTTGAATAGGTAAAAATCACTGAGGCAAAGTGAAAAAGAGTTAAAAAAAAAATCATCTCAGGACTGACCCAAGCAAAATGCAAGTCAGATGGTTTTACCATCAGTTTCCTGCTTGCTTTATCTTTTCTGACTCTTCTTTCTCCCTTACTTTCATGGCTGTGAACAGAGAGGCCTTCTTTTTAGGGGTGGACATCACAATAATGGACCAGAGGCAGCTCAGATTCATAAAGCTTGGGTCCAGAGGCGAGACTTAAGGCAAGTCACTCGAACTCTTTGGATCCAATTTATTCATCTTTACAAAAGGCATTCTAATTCCCTCTGCTAGCTAGTTTTGTGAAATTCAAAAGAAATAATGTATATGGTGTTAGAAAGTGGTCTAGTTTCATTCTTTTACAAGTGGCTGACCAGTTTTCCCAGCACCACTTGTTAAAGANATAGGCGGGGAAACAGTGGAAACAGTGTCAGACTTTATTTTGGGGAGCTCCAAAATCACTGTAGATGGTGACTGCAGCCATGAAATTAAAAGATGCTTACTGCTTGGAAGAAAAGTTATGACCAACCTAGATAGCATATTCAAAAGCAGAGACATTACATTTGGTATAGTAGTATAACTTGATCTAAAAGATCTGGGTTCGAGAGCCAACTGGTGTCTCTGACTGGGCTCTAATATGACCTTGGTTATGAGGAGTTAGCTTCCACGAGGCTCAGGTCTCTTGCCCCTGAAGTAGATGGTAATATTAAGTCCCCTTTCCTATAGCTTTTATCAGTTTGTCATGGGAGAGGAAAGTTAGGACTTTATTGCTGGTGTGGTGCTCTCACTGCAAGTGTAGCCTGATAGTAACCACAGCGTCACAAGAGTTGGAAATTGTGCTCGTACTAGGAAGGCACTTCTGAGATTATTCATCATGTGGGGATACTTGTTGAGAAAGTCGCTGGTGCTGAGAAAATGTGTACTGTGACCTTTTTTGAATTGATTTCTTGGGGCTTTACAACAATCCTAAGAGGTAGATACTGTTACTGTCACTTTATATAAGAAGAAATGAAGACAAGAAACTAAGAGGGCGATGGCTGTGGTTTTAGATCTGTTATCTTGAGCCTGCAGTGGCTTCTGCAGTCTCCCGCATTGGTAGGCACATCGAACACTTCCAGTGCACAGCAACCTTGACCCCTTAGACCTTGTGCAGTGGCTTGTTGCCTTCATCATGAGAAGGAAGGATGGTTGGCATGAGAAGTTCCTTCATATAAGGCAGAATGATCCACTATTCAAAGAGTCATTGATAAGTCAGCTAATCCCTGCCCTATGATAGATGCATGTGTGTCTACTAAGAACTTCCTCAGCAAGAACTTGCTAGCACTATTTTTCCTGACAGTGCCCATGTTGTGCATTCTCCCACCACAGGGTGAAGTTTCGGGGAGATGACTGTCATGCAGGGACTAGCCCAAGGCCTCTTTCATCAAGGTAATGCCCGTGTGGCTAGTTCTCACCAATGGGGTGTGATATGTGTCCAGGTGGGTGGGAAGCGAGTGTGCCATTCTTACTTTCTTCTTCCTTGTCGACAAGGTAGAAGCAGAAGACCCAGCATAACCCTCAGAGACCCTGGATGGCAGTGGAGCCGCAGGACAGGAGGCCTCTGGGTTTCTGAATCACTGCTGTGACAAACCCTCATTTAGGCCTTATGTGAGAGACATCTATTATGTTAAAGCACCAAGATTCGAGTGTTATCCGTAATATTAGCCATTGTTCTATATATCCTAGTGAAAAGAGGTCCACCAGTACCTCAGACCTGGTCCCAATCCTCTGCCATCTTGGTAACCATTGACTTCCGTCCCTGTGGATGCCATATCAGCCATCCTATATATAGTTGCAGAGCATCTGATCTGCTTGTCAAACAACCCATACGTCTATGTTTGGCAAAACAGTAGTTTTTATCAGTAAGTGACCCTAAGATAACATTTGCATTGCTGAAGCATCATTCCAACACTGAACCAGTGGCATCCCAACTCCAGCCCTCGTGATGAAATGAGAGAGGAAAACGAATGAAGTGTCACGACCGTTAATGACGTCTTCTCACCCATCCCCTCCCCTTTTGCACACTTGCCAATATGTTCAGCGGTGTCAGATCTGTTCATCTGTTTTTGACATGTAAGTAGACTCTGTCCCTCTGGAATTTTGCAGAGAGGAGGACTGCCTCATGATCATACTAACTTGTATCTAGAAGCCACCAGAATTGAGCTGCTAAGACACTGGCTCAGGGGGAGATCTTCACAGGACCTGGCTCTCTTGGGTCAGTCACAGTTCTCATTGGCCCTTAATAACCTCAGAGGTGAAAAATGATTTTAGTTTTTCATGGGAGCATTATGGGTGGTAACAGTTGTTTTAGAAGACACAGATGCACCAACATGTTCTAGAACACACAGTTACCTTGGTCACAGTGAGCTCAATGGGTTCTGTAGAGAATCTTGTGAACTTCTATTTAGTTGACTTCAAGCAGCGTGCAAGAAACAGGCCTGTAAAGATAAGACAGTGGAGGTCAGAAACAAAGAGTCTAGAATTCAAATTACTTTGCTTTTTAATTTGCATTTACTTTTTAAAATATTTGTAAGCAATACCTGTTCATTTTAGGAAAAAAATAGATAATACACATTAGAAAATAAGAAATAAAACTCATCTGTGATCCCACTGTTCAGATATAACTGCTGTTAACCCATAGAGCTCCTATAGGTGGTTTCATGGAGATTCATATATATATGGATATATATTTATCTGTTATTATAATACTTTAGTTATAAAACTGAGGTCAGACTGTACATACTTTTTGTTCATTGACTAAGATATGATGAGCATCTTTTGCCAATAATTAAACTTCAACTCTGTGGTAGACAGCTCCTAAGAGGGTTCCTGATGACCCTTGCCCTCTGCACTCTCACTGATGTGTGATCCACTCCCCTGGAGTGTGGGTTAGACTTCTGCCTGACTTCTAACCAGTATGGCATGAGTGATGGGATGTCAGTTCCTGGACAAGGTTACAAAAACTGGCTGCAGTCCCGCACATTTCCTCCTGCTTGCTGACTTGTTTGCTGTGAGGAAAGCATCTGTGATGCTGTGAGCCACCCTGCAGAAAGGATGATAGTGGAACTGGAGTGAGGAACTGAGGGTGACCTTCAGTCCGCATTCCCAGGGAAACTGGTTCCTGCCGACACCTACTGGAGTGAGCCTCCAAGTGGATCCTCTCCAGATGAAGCCTTGAGGTTATTCAAACACTTTGACCATAGTCTTAGGAGAGGCCCTGGGTCTGAGGACCCAGTTCAGCTGTGTTCACAGACTCCTGACCCACAACCGTAAGATAATATGTTTGCTGTTTAAAGTTGCTAAGTGTTGGGGTAATACAACCATAGATAACTAATACAAACCACATAGTTTTTAGTGGTTGTTTAGTATTCTAGTGTAAAGTTTACTTAATCTTTATTGCAGCACATTTGGTTATTTTATTTATTTTGCTATTATAAATGAGTCTGCAATGAGTGTCATTGGAGCTAAATTTTGGTATATACCATTCTTCTCTGAGGATAAGTTCCTTGAAGTGGAATAGCTGGATTTCAAAGGATTTGCATTTTTAAAGCTTTTAAGATGTTATTCCCAATTGCTTGCTGGTAGGATTGTACCCATTTATGCTCCTCTTGGCTGTAGCTTGAAGTGGTTGCTGGCTCATACCAAAGGATTTACATTTCTGAAGCATATTTTTAGTTAATTTCAACCACTATGTCTCGAGCTATGTCTCTACGGGAACCAGCTGGAAACAAAACCCAAACCAAATACAAAAACCCAAGAATGAAGACTAAGATTGAATATCTGAAACAACTAGATAATTTGATCCTAAACAGTTTATTCAAAGTATCATTGATTTGAAATCACTCAGATAAATTCAACCATCCTCAAATAGTTATTCTTGTTTTTCAGTGAGCTCTGAAGTTCTGCAAATGTAATAATGCCCATCTTCCCAAGAACTTTGAGATAGAAACAATACTGGTTGAAGTCAACGTAACGATGGGCTGCTTTGAAAATCTTAGCTTATTTCAATCACACAAAGGGTTGTCAGTAAGCTCAACTTTTTAAGTTACCACAAGAGATGGACTGAATTCAAAAGGCATGTTTTTTGGAAGCATTTGCATGCATATATACCACCACTGTTTCCAAATTGCAACTTCACTGTTGGGGGAGAATAAATATTTTAATGAATGCTATATATTTTAAGAGGCTCTGAACCCTGTGGTTGGTTTAAGCTAAGGGTGCAATTTCAGGCATCTAAATAAGTAAATAAATGAGGAAGAAAATCCATGTTAATTGCGGTAATTTGCGGTACTTTCAAATTCTTAATTAAGAAATAAAATAGGATTCATTATCCATGCCCACTGTAGATGGCACGCATAGATCACCATTATGACCAAACACAAGACCTAAAGTTATTGCCATAAATGAAATAACAGAGGGAAACCACTGGTGCCTTTTTGATGGAAGTGCGCAAGTACAAAGAGGAAAGAGAGAGCACTACACAAAATGCTGTCCCCATCCTTAAGTCTGACCTGGGGCTTGCATTATCCCAAAGCATCTCCTCTAAACCTGGAGTCCTCTCTTTCACTCCTACCTTTGGGATATGTTCTTCCTTCAACCTCACACAGAACTTCTCTGAGCCTGTAAGGCAGACCTGCTAGTATCATCTTTCCCCCAGTTATCTGCCCCAGATTGTTTGGGTGCCTAGACTTCAGGTCCCCTGCCCTCCTCATTCTACAAAGGTGGGAAGAAGAGAAGAACTTTCCTAGTATTGGAGGCATTCTGATTCATTCTGCCTTTTGATAATTAAGCATTAAATTAAACCAAGGAGAACAAACAGCTTATCACACAGAAATCACTTTTATCTGACACAAATGCTTAGTTGGACAGGACACCAGCGGTAAACTGGGACTGTTCCAGACAAACCAGGATGCTCGGTGCTTGCAATGAAGACGTACCCCAAGGGTAGTGTGGGGGTGGACAGGATAGGTAGGTTTTCAGGCAGATAAAAGGGAGTTCTGCTTTGGTGATGCGGATTGTAGGGGTAGTATCAATGGACATCTTGAAAAAAGAGTGTTGATCCACTTGGCTGTGGGAAGAGATGGCTGATCATTGTGTTTCTGTTAGGAATACTGACGTAGACTGTGGGTATGCTTCTTTTGGGTCCTCTGCCTCCCGCCTTCTCATCTTCATCCTGTAGGCTGGCATGGACACTCCATAGGCGGTTGGCATGACTGTTGACTCTACAGCTCAACAACCACAGTCAGCTCAGCAGTGGGAAGGGTGCAGAGCATAAGCGAGTTGGAGGAGTTTGAATGACACAAGACATAGGATGAAAAGAAAGGGAAACATCCAATGAAGATCTCCAAAAGGAAGGGGGCATATTGTCAGGGACAAAACACTGAAGTATTTTGAGAAAGTAGGACAGTTTGTGGTTTTACCTGTAGACCCAAGGAAAATCAGAATTTAGATGGGGAGCTTGGGATTGACGTGTATGCACTGCTTTATTTAAAATAGATAACCAACAAGGGCATACTGTATAGCACAGGGAACTCGACTCAATACTCTGTAATAACCTAAATGGGGAAAAGAATTTGAAAAAGGAACAGATACATGTATATGCAAAACTGAATCACTTTACATCTGAAACTAACACAACACCTGAATATAGTTAATCAGCTATATTCCAATATAAAGCAAAAATTAGAAAGAAAATTAACACATATATTTCTTAAACACCTATTATATTCCAAACAAGAAAACATCAGAATAGTCTAAAACAGACCTTTTATTCAAAGGGGACTTAGGAATTAGATTCCTTCATAGTCAACCTCTCCTCTTTTCTGGAAGGAAAACCAGAGAAAAACCTGGACTTGGATAGCTCTAATCAAAACCAGTCTGGCCTTTTCTCAAATCTCACCAATGCTGAAGACTTCCATGGAATTCACCAGGGCTGAATGAGCGTTCGTATCTCATGATATTTCATTTCTCAAAGACACCTTCCTCCCTGGCTTTATCTGGATGGAGACCAGACCATTGCAGGACTTAAGGGCCCACTGCTGTGGGAAATGTGATGATTATCCCCTATTCTTTACCAAGTGAAATCATTATTAGTTTTCTGATGATATATGGTAAAAAAAAAAAAAAAAAAAAAAAAAAATGGAGCTTTTCTAATTTCAGAAGTAAACCACGGAGAAACAAATTCAAAA
>SJYA01002839.1:380843-414881 GCA_006410615.1 Neotragus moschatus | reverse complement strand
GGAGAAGGGGACGACAGAGGATGAGATGGCTGGATGCCATCACTGACTCGACGGGCGTGATCTGAGTGAACTCCAGGAGTTGGTGATGGACAGGGAGGCCTGGCGTGCTGCGATTCACGGGGTCGCAAAGAGTTGGACACGACTGAGCGACTGAACTGAACTGATGCTTCCTGTGGAGAAGGCAATTGCACCCCCACTCCAGTACTCTAGCCTGGAAAATCCCATGGACAGAGCAGCCTGGAAGGCTGCAGTCCATGGGGTTGCTGAGGGTCGGACACGACTGAAGTGACTTAGCAGCAGCAGCAGCAGCATGCTTCCTGTATCTGGATATGTGTTTCCTTCTTCAGGTTTGGGAAGTTTTCAGTCATAATTTCCTCAAATCCATTTTTAATCCCTCTCTTCCTTCTGGGACCCATATATTGTGAATGTTTGTATGCTTAATCTTATTCCAGAGATCTTATATTGTTTCCATTTGTAAACCTGCATTTTTATTATTGTTCTCATTGGGTAGTTTCCATTATTCTATCTTCCAGATCACTCATTCCTCCTTCAGGGTCAGTTAGTCTGCTATTCATTCCTGCTAGTGTTTTTTTTTTTTTTTTCCACTCACTGAATTTTTCATTTCTGATTGGGTCTGTTTTATATTTTCAAGTTTCTTATTACACCTTTAAAAAAAAAAACATTTTCATCTATTATTTTCCATAATTTGGTTAACATTTTTTTTTTAAATTTCTAATGCTTTGAGTTCTTTATGTGGTAAATTGTTTATTACTGTTTTATTATTTTTTTGGGGGGGTTTCTCTTGCTCTTCGATTGAGGGGAGTTTCTCTCCCTTTTCAATTTGCTTCAACTCTCTCTGCCTCTATGAATTCAGGTGAAACAGTTACCCATCGTGGTCTTGACTGGTTGAACATCTGTCTACAGACTGTGTGTGCCCAGTGCCTTTGTTGGGAGGGCTCGATTTTACACGACACAAGTGATACCATCCCTCAGGGAGAACTGGCAGCTATTACTTTGGTGGGGCGGGTGCGACTGGAGATGGAGGGACTAGAGCTGGAGCCTGGAGGGAGGCAGGGTTTCTCCTCCGCTCAGTGGCCATTACTACCCTACCCGGGGTGGGGTCTGATCCCAAGCTGGCTTTGTTTCCTGAAGTTCCCGTTTTCCCCTCTCCCAGGACCAGGACCCTGGACCCAGAGTGAAGGAGAGCTGAAGCTCAGGGGCTCAGGCAGGCTTTCCGCGTGTGTCAGCCACAGCCGGAGGGCCAAGCTTCGCCGGTGTGATTGCTGCGGGGGTGCCCACAGTTGCTTCCCACGCTATGCTCAGAGGCAGCCTTGGGAGTCTCAGGTGCAGTCCCCACTGTCCCTCACGGCGGATAAACTGTCCCCAGCCTCTGCTGCCCACGCCCTGTTGTGGAAAGGCATCACGCTTCCCGCGCCGATTACCCTGAAAGTCTATACCGTCTGCGTGAATCGTGGTTGAGGGGCGGCTGCCAGGGTTCCAGGCTGCTTCTAAAGCACTGCCTTAAGCAAGCACCCGATTGCTACCGCCACCGCAGCCGGGCTCTGTTCTAGGACTAGGTCGCCCCTGTGCTCCTGGCCAAGACTTCTCTTTGGTCGTGGCTGCCCAACATTCAGAGCTGTGCCGTGACAGAGTGAGAGGGATGTGTCTGCTGGACTCAGGCTGGGGCGCGTGTGCAGGCAGTTATCCGCGGGATGCCCGGCAGCCACTAGGCCAGACTTCAGCTGGAGAATGCTTTGAGTCACATCTGGGGACTATCTCTCCTTTCCAGCTCCTTATATTTGTACAAACAGCTGCAAAATAAAAACCTGACAGGCTGTCTGTCCTGTTCCCCATAACACACTGTGTAAAGATCAAGTTCTTCTGTGCGCTGGACCCTGTCTAGGTCTCCAGGCTTCTCCCACTCTTCCTGTGTTCAGAGACATCCCACAACTGGAAGTTCTCTTTTTCATACCTCCTTGCTTTTGTTTCAGCAGCAGCATCTTCAGCATCAGACTGATGCCGAAGCTGAAACTCCAATACTTTGGCCACCTGAGGTGAAGAGCTGACTCATTTGAAAAGAGCCTGATGCTGGGAAAGATTGAAGGCGGGAGGAGGCGAGGACAGAGGATGAGATGGTTGGATGGCATCACTGACTCAATGGACATGAGTTTGAGTAAGCTCTGGGTGTTGGTGATGGACAGGGAGGCCTGACGTGCTGCAGTCCATGGGGTTGCAAAGAGTCAGACATGACTGAGCGACTGAACTGACTGCCTGCCTGCCTTTATTTCAGCCCACACTGTTTCCTCTCTCTGAATGCTCTTTACTCTATCTGGTGCAGACAGAGGTAAACTTTAACACTTCATAATCATGCCACTTTTCTGGGAAGCATTCTTTGCCTTCAAACCTTGCCAGGCCCAGGACATAGTACACAACCTATACCTTACTGTAACTAATCCAGTTTCTTTAGCATTGAGGCAACTGAGGTATCTTTACTCCATATCATCCCTCATTCTTCATATGCAACTAGCTATTAAGCCCTGCTATCTTTTTATTATTTTCCATTCCCTCTGTGTAAGACCCAGCCATCACCTCTTGCACTCCCGAGCTTCTCTTCTCTGAGTATTTTGCCACCAGCCCACTCCTGTTAATTCAGCATTCTGCACCTGCAAATGCATCACTTGGTCAATCCAGCTCCTTTGCTCCAAGGTCTCCAGTAGATTTCCTCTCCTTTACGACTGATTCCCTCAATTGATGTCAAGACTTTCTGAGATTGGACATGACATCTTTCCCAACACTGTTGTCCATCACTCCCGTTTCATGCATTGTTTTAGTCACACCAAAAACACCTCCCAACTTGCCATGTACACATGCTATGACCATGGCCTTGCTCACATGCATCTTAATCTTCTTCCTCATGTTCTTTCCTCTTTCTCTGCTTATTTACCCAAATCCAGCTTCCAGAGCAACTGTAAGGGCAGCTCTCCCTGGTGCACTAGCCCATGATCTCTACTCTGATATTTATCACCAACACCCACCTTGGCTTTATCATAATTCATACTACGAATTACATTTATTTGGACAAGTTTATCTCATACGATAGACAGTAAGCCTCAGGAATGCTATCTTGGGCTTCTTCTACATGTCCTTGGCATCTTTCAAAGGACCAAGAATATAATAGGTACTCAGCAATCATATACACTTTTTAAAAAATATAGAATCTGAAGATGCCAGCTCACCTGAGCTTTAAACAATCTCCTTCACTGTCCCCCTCTCTTGCAGGATTATGGTGACCCAATTTCTGTCATTTCCTAATTATTCACCTAGCCTAATTAATTACAATAGAGTTGTTTAATATTTTAAGAACTTCTTCCCTAGCCATCATCTCGGTGGACCCCCACATGATGCCGTATGCAAGATGGAGCTTGTCAGCTCACTTGCAAAGAAATAAAGTCGATACATCACTGGTGCAAGCAGGGCCAGGCCTCTGGTTTTTGTTTCCAGTGTGACATTCTTTATATAGAGAAAGCTGTGTCTCTACCTCAAGTTTCTAGAACTTCTCTCTGGAAGTCTAAGAATGTATTTTTAAAACATTGATTTTTGTTAAAATGTCTTCTTATTTTGCTTTTGATTTCTCCTGCCTTGTGAGGATACCACCCTCCCCCCTGATGGTACGCCTTCTTTTTCTCTCCTGAATGATGGCCTCACTCCATCCCCTTTGGTTTTCTTTGCCTGAGTTTCCACTTAGCCCTGCCACCCCCTGGAGAACCATTCTGGCTTAATGCCTCCTGCATCTTTTCAAATTGTTCTTGTTCCTCAGCTTGGGATTTCCTGCAGGGCTGGCCTTCTCAGCTAATGAAGAGTCTCTAGCTGAAGGCACCGTCCCTGACCAACTTTCCCAGTCCTGCTGGGAAGTGGGGGTGGTGGCTGGTATGAGAGTCAGCACCAGTCCTGCCTTGATACTCTGGGATTGCAGGCAGGAGACTTTGTGCCTGCAGCTCTGTGAGCCCTGGAACTTGTAGGTACCTGGTTTGGTTCTGAATGACCCTACTCTCCCATCCCACTCCCACCCCCCACTGTATCTTTAAAATCCTCCACTTTATCTTTTTCCTAGAGTTTATTCAAATCGCATTTTTACTTTTTCTAAATTGTTCAACAGTGTCACTTTATCATTTGTGAGGGTGGAGTGGAGAGAGCAATAATAATGCCCTAGACTAATTGAGTAGAAGTGACCTTTTATTATGTATTTGAGAGATGCTGGGGCCATCCCTCAACATAATTGCCCATTAAAAAAATAGGTGGGTTTTAAGTTGTCACAATCCTAGTGGCAGATATCTATTATTTCTGTTCCCTCTTCTATCTCTATCAGCCATAAAGGGGAACCGGTAACTAGCTTGGCTGCATCATGGAACCTTATCTCCTTGGCTATCAGATTGGCCCAAGAGATGCCCATGTGACCCAAACTAGGCCAGCCAGAACCCTTCCCTAGGAATTTCCAAGCAGAGCTGGACAGAGGAAGCCAACTTTCTTGCTTGGCTATTGAACTGTCAGGATATGAAGCTGTAGGGGCTGATGCCAAATCCTCAACAATAGCCATTTTGAGGAAATGATATAACACCCGCAGAGAAGTGCAAATAGAGATAGAACCTCGTTATTCATGAAGCCAGCTCCCACTGCTGGTTTTTCTGGAGTTGGCTACATGAGCCTGTAAATCAACTTTTACTCAAGCCAGTTTAATTTGTTAATTGCAATCAAGAGAGTCCTGCTAATATAACCCCTTCTGTCTGTAACTTGTCTCATCATCAGTCCCAGATGCCTTTGCTTGGTTGCTCAGCTGCCCAAGACCAGGTGTCTTCACAAAGCAGCACTGTGATCTCCTAGGGGGTTGATTCCTGTTGGCTTATGAGTCGAAAAAGTCCCGCCTGCATGGCCAATATCCCATTATTGGTAGAGAAGGCATAAAATGCATGTGCCCTTGCAAGAATGAGAGCTCCACGAGGCAGGGAGTTCTGCCTCCTTTGTTCGCTGGTGTGCCCACCTGTCTCCACAGGGTTAGGCATGCAGTGGCATGCTTGATGGACATTTGTTGAATGAAAAACCAGGGAACGTGGCTGTGCATTGGTTCACAGGACCACAGAGGGCTGGGCTGCCGCTCTTTCTTCCCAGATATCTTCCATCACTGCCCGCTGCATCTGAATTTAACCCTCTCCTCAGTGAAGCCTCAACCTACCCGTCTAGCTTCATCTCTTATACTCCCCAGCTTGCTCAAAATAGGAGCTAAGTTACCCCAATCTCAGCCTGTTTCTGCAGCCTCTGTGCCTTTGCCTGGGCAATTCCATCCCTCTGGAGGTCACCTTCTCTTTGACTTCACAATCTCATGTTTGGAACTCATGCCTTGAGGCCTGGCTCAGATAGAACTCCTGCCACGTGGCAGGCCTGCCATGCCCATTCAGAAAGTGGCATGCTCTGGGGATGCCTCATAGCGCATCTTTCAGCCTTCATCCCTGACAACTCGTATTAATAAGAGCCACTGAGGAACACACCGTCCTCCCCGCAGTAGATGCCAGACCCCTGAGTGCAGTTCTGCTGTCTCCCTTTGTCATTGTCCAGCATCTTTTTCTTCTGTCCCCTATTCACTCCCAACCACCACCCCACTTTCCTATTAACTAAGTTCTAGCATGGATGTGAGGGTTGGACGGTGAAGAAATCTGAGCGCCAAAGAATTGATGCTTTTGAACTGTGTGGAGAAGACTCTTGAGAGTTCCTTGGACTGCAAGGAGGTCCAACCAGTCGATCCTAAAGGAGATCAGTCCTGGGTGTTCGTTGGAAGGACTGATGCTGAAGCTGGAACTCCAGTACTTTGGCCACCTGATGCAAAGAACTGACTTGTTGGAAAAGACCCTGATACTGGGAGGGATTGGAGGCAGGAGGAGAAAGGGATGACAGAGGATGAGATGGCTGAATGGCATCACCGACCTGATGGACATGAGTCTGAGTGAACTCCAGGAGTTGGTGATGCACAGGGAGGCCTGGCGTGTGGCGATTCATGGGGTCGCAAAGAGTCGGACATGACTGAGCAACTGAACTGAACTGAACTGACTGAAGTTCTAGCACAGTCTCAGGCAAAAATGGAGGCCAGTGAATATTATCATACATAAGTAAGTCTGTGCACCTTGGTGCAAACCAGTAAGCTCTGGCCTCCCTGGAACAAGCACGTGAAATCAGGCTGCAGGGCTCACGTACAAAACGGGGCTAAAAAAGGACAGACTTTATCATGGCGTGGCTGACAACATGCACAGCTAGTGTGAAGCTCTGGCTTATCATGAAGGGCTCAGTAAACGCTAGTCATTCTTCTTGCTGAGAGATCTCAGGTATCTAGAAAGCTGGGAGAATGCTCTTCTTCCCGTTTCCTATCCAATCCGGGTCTCTGGTATCTACAATCTGACATTAATTTCCATTTCCTGCCTTCCCACACATCTACCTGCCTCGAGGGTGCCCTCTGAGTGGCTGCTTCTCAGTTAGCCAAGCACCCAGCTTCTCCCCCTGTAGGAGTCCACCCCTTGTCTTGGTTCCTTCACTTTCTGGGCCAAAGGAAGTGGGAAGGGCAAGGGCAAATGAGGTCCACCATGGAAGCTCTACCAGTCGCTTCCCCTGCCTGGGCCTGGGAGAGATGGGACAAAACCAGAATGCAAAGCAAGCTGGCGACTTGCATTAAATTCCTTTCACGACCTGAGCTGCCAACAGTGAGGCCCGAGGAGAAGTGCAGCAGGTCTGGGGGCTTTCTCCTATTTTCCCCTCCTCACATATATACAGCTGGCTCTGGGGCCTCCACTCCTCTCTCTGAACCCCAGACAACTCCCAAGGCTAGTGGTGTGATGGTGCTCTGGGACAGAGCTCGCTCCCTTCTTTTCTTTTTGTGTCTGAGGTTCTCTCTCGGTCTTTGTCTCTCCCCCAGCTGTCTTACTCTACGAATCTGTATTTTTTTTACTCTCTAGCTCGTATGTCTGTGATCCTAGCTCTTGCTTTTCTGTTGGCTCTCTAGCTCTCCCTTCATTGTCTGTTTCTGCCCATCTCCCTCATCCTGACTCTTCTGTCTGCGGCCCCACATGCATCTCAGCTTTCCAGCTCTCCTCCCCGCCACAGTGCTGCAGTGGTGAGAAGGGACCCATCAATCTGTCGGAGACGGGTTCTGCCAACCTCGACTACCTCTCTCCCGCTGCTGGCAATTATCTGGAGATTGGCACAGGGCCCGGAAACTGCCGCGTGCCCCGCCCCATGGCTCAGGACCTGCTCCTCCACGCCAGCCCCCTTGGAGGACTGCTTGGTGCCGTGCCCAGGATGTGACAACCTGCAAAGGTCTCACACACACACACTGCAAAGAAGATGGACCGCTCTACGAGTGGAATTGACATTGGGCAGATTTGCAAATGTCCCTCCAGACTTTCCAGCCTTTCATAGTGGTGATAAATGAGCAGCTAAAATAGAAATTGTAAGTTGCAGAGGGTGCCTCCACCACGTGTGTGCACACACACACACAGACACACACCCCTACACCTTCACATGTGATCAAGTTTTTAATTTCTTTTTTTAAAGAGCAGAATTTTAGTCTGTCTGGTTTGAAATATTGTAGCTAATTCACCCACATGACTTCACTAGAAGCTGATAGTGTTTGGTACCCCCAGGCTGGGAGTGACCTTGCAGTGACAGAATGCCGTGGAGTTCCGTAAACTCCGTCACGGTGATGACCCCTGTTTCCCTCTGAGAAGCCAGTGGGATTTCAGAGTTGACAAGGACTGTGGAGGATCTTTAGGCCAAGTCCCTCGTTTTGGAGCATTTTGAGTTTGATGAGACTGAGGAAGTTACCCAAAGTCAGCCAGCTAGTAGGGAGAAAAGGCCAGATAGGAATTCAGGTTTTCTGGCTCTAGATAAGGCCCCACGTTACTTTTCACTCCATGTCCCTGCTGGGGAGTCCTGGTACTTATTGCCCTTTAATGAGGGAACGTACCCTCCAGAAAGACAAATGATTCTGCCCAGCTCGCTCAGTTATTTGGTGTTCGAATTCTAATGTCTTCTGGTATTCTCATTTATTTAAAAATACATTCTCCCAACCAGTCAGATAACCTTATGAAGCATCCCGGTTATCAGAGCTATTGAGCAAAGGCCAGGCAGAGCTCGTACCTTGGGCTGCTTGAGCCCGCTCAGCTCTGCTCAGCTCAGCTGGTTCTGGGCACGGATACACCTTTCATCAAATCTAAAGCAAAGTCCTGTCATAGAGAGCTTACTCTGTTCAGTGAGCCTTTCACTGAGGGCCGGCATGTGTCATGACTTCACTGCAAGGCAGGCACCTCCTGCCCCGCTGCGGGCCCAGTGCAGCATTATCTTCTTGGGGACCTTGGTGCCGGGGGGTTAGTGGCTCACCCGCCACCAGACTCCACCTTGCAGTGGGGGCTTCCTACACGCTCTGTGTGCTGCCTCACTCAGCAGGTGGAAGGCCCAAGAGGAGACAGAAGTACACCAAAAAGATGACTGAAGGGCAATAGAAAGTGAAAGTGTTTGTCCTTACGTCGTGTCCTACTCTTTGGGATCCCTGGGACTGTAGCCTGCCAGGCTCCTCTGTCCACAGAACTTTTCAGTCCAGAATAGCATACTGGAGTGGGTAGCCACGGGCTTCTCCAGGGGATCTTCCCGACCCAGGGAATGAACCCCGGGTTGCCTGCGTTACAGGCAGATTCTTTACCACCTGAGACACACAAACCTAGCTAGGACCAGTTTGTGGCTCACTTTTGGGTCGAATGTCAAGCAGCGGGTTGAACGACCTTGGTTGTTCCCTTGTGTCCTTTCGTTAATAATAAAAGCTGTCATTTACTGAGCCTCTGCAATGCTCCAAACACTATGTCAGAGGCTTCGTGTGAATTGTCTCCCTTCATTCTCACCTTCACACCCGCGAGGTTGGGGCCATCATCATAGTCTGCTTCCCTGAGGCTGAGGCCACCTGACTGATGGCTGAGGGGGCAGAGTACGGAGGTCAGTCTTTCTGAAAGAGTGCCTCACCACTCTACCTTATTGCTCCCTAGGGTGCCCCCTTTACAGGGAACCCAGGTAAGAGAGAACCCAGATTCACTGCCGTGAATTTGTGATCTGTGGCTCATGGGAAGGAGAAGACAGCCGAGCCACCGAGCAAGCAGAGCAGATGGGGCTGTTTATTTGGAGATGTGGGGACATCCCAGTTCCCGAGGGCATTCTGTATCACAGCACGTCATAAAAGTGGGCACTTATCAGACATAATCACCACGAGGGGCGTGGGAAGTTAATGCCTGTTCAGCATGTTTGTTTTAGAAGGGGAGGGATAACCACAATGGTGTCAACGATAGCAGAGATCGTGTACTGGGCACTTAGGGGATAGCTGGCTATCTGCCTCATCTGTATTTCCCCAAAATCTGTGAATTATGCATTATCCCATTTTGAAAGTGAGGAAATTCAAGTCCAGCGATGTTAAAAACAAAAAAATGCCCCACAAAACCTCTGCAGATTTATTCCCTTTGTAAGTGTAGGCGCCCAGGTGTGTGCTCAGTTGTGTCTGACTCTTCCCAACCCTGTGGACTGTAGCCCACCAGGCTCCTCTGTTCAGGGGACTTCCCAGGCAAGAACACTGCAGTGGGTTGCCACTTCCTCCTCCAGGGGATCTTCCTGACCCACGTCTCCTTCATTGGCAGGCAGATTCTTTACCTCTGAGCCACTGGGGAAGCCCTTTAAGTGTAGGGCTGGGATTCAAATGTCAAGCTGCCTGCTTCCAAAGTTTTCCACCACACTGCTCTCGAGGAGGCACACTACCATTTAGAAAGCTTTCCTACTAAATAATTAAAACTTCAGAACGGTCCTCATCCTTAAAGGGGTACATTTCAATTACCTGGAACAGTTACCGAGGCGGAAAAATCTCCCTGACTATATACTCTTCCTAGTCTCCATTTCAGATCGTATATCTCAGAGCCCTCAGGCTCCAGTGGACAATATATACCTGCCTGGCAGCTTCACGAGGGGGCCCTAAAACCGAGGGATTTACGGAGCCTGCTAGACAGCCTCCCAGGCCCTCGCCTGCTCAGAATGGAGGATGCTGGCTGAGACTCACTGGAAACCAGGGCTGGCTCCAGCCAGTCAGCTGGCTCTAAAATTCTATGCCTTTGGTACGGAGGTTTTATTTTCTCTTTCGATGCTGTTATGGAGTACGGTTGAAGAGAAAATTCCCTACAGTTCAGCAGACTCCAGATTTATGGAGTAGTAAGAAAATATTTGCCCTGTGTTTGAGACTACTGAAGAGGGAAAAAGAAATATCGCTTTCTCTGAATTTATGAAAACAGAAACATTGATTTGTTTTGCTTGGGGTTTGTCACTCTTTTAGTGATAGCTTGATGTTTTGGGTGATTTGAGAGGACCGAGTTTCTTGCAGGTAAGATTGGCGCCTGGGAAAATGCACGTTTGCTTCTTACATTTTCTCCTCCACCCCCTTGTATCCCTCCTGCTCCATGTTCCTTTTTTTTTTTTTTCTTACTGCATTTTTTTTTTAATTGAATTATAGTTGATTTACAATGTTTTGTTTTCTTCAGGTTTACAGCAAAGTGGTTCAGTTAACATACATATATCTATTTTTTCAGATTCTTTTCCATTATAAATTATTACAATATCCTGGGTATAGGTCCCTGTGCTATACAGTAGGATCTTGTCGGTTAGCTATTTTTTTCTATAGCCATGTATATATCTTAGCCCCACCCATGTTTCCGTTTTAATCCCCGGCCCTGCATTGATCCCAGTGTCCATTTCACCTGAGACTTTCCCTGGGAGGTAAACAACCTAACATTAATCTACAGAAATTATGAAAAATTCCTTTCGGATCATTGTCTTAAAAAAGCTGAAGATAAGTCATGCTACCTCATCCAAGTATGCTCTTACTCTCAACTGATGTAATTTTTAGGCACTTATGAGAGAAATATATTCCAGTGGGATTTAAAGTTCTTTTCACTGCCCTTCATGTCCCATCGCATACGCAATGGTGGGTTCTGCCCGAACATGAGGCTGGCTCTGACTACAAACAGGGATTTCGCTTCATGACCACCTCACTACAGAGCCAAAATTATTCTGGATGCTTTGATCTCAAATATCTGTGTGAAGCTTCCTGAGTTGAGGGGTAGGTCTCAGGGCCAAAAATAAATCAGAGTAGATCCTATAAAAAGATGCGTCTGGTGCTTCCCTCAGAATGCTGTTCCTAGTGGAGAAGAAACGAAGAGAAATGCAATTCTCGTGAATCAGGCTCTCAATTGCACCCAAGCTAGGCAGCTCTGGGAGATGGCCCGGTCCCTCAGATTCATCTTCATACTCTCCAGTGTCCCTGAATGCAAAAGAGCATCTCTGAAAGGGGCCACAGCAATGCTCTTCCTGCGCAACATCCCCCAATGCAACAAGAACATCTAGCAAACTTTGATTTATCTCTGCATGTTTACTCAACAACCAACCTGGGATTGGCAAGTTGTCAGTGTCAGGAATAATAAGAAAAAGAAGGACTTGGAAAGGGTGGAGCAGGAAATTAAAAAAAAAGGTGGGGGTAAAGTGGGCAGAAGTGAGGAACCAGCTTTTGGGGGACCATAAAGATAACTGGAAAAACTAATGTTGGCCTTGGATGGCCTTCGTGAAGGAGGAGGGAGGTGAAATCTGGAGGGAATGACTGGGCTCAGGGCACTAGGCATTAGGAAAAGATTTGAGAAATATACACTTGGCTTCCAATTAAGTTAAATAAGAGTGAGCCAAAGCCTTTTCTCTCTCCAGCTTCCAAATCACACAGTGAGACTCAGGAGGCAGGAGCCAGTAAAATCTTAGACACCCAAGGACCAGGCCCACACATTCCAAATGCTTCTTAGGGTGAATATTTTCTGCAACAAAGCAAAATGAATTTACAAGTATCTCATTAAAGCTGCAGGGGAGGGAGACTGCAAAATTTCCAGGGAGGGAGAGATGGTAAATGGAATTAATAGCACAGAACTCATTAGTACCCATTATTACTAATTTAAGATGTGAAATATTACTGATATTTTCTTTATTTAGTGCATAATCTTTGTTGTTTGTTTGAGTAAACTTTGTTAGAGCTTTCTCAGCTTTTTTTAGCCCACACCTCTCAACCCTATTTTCCTGTAAGTTGGAATTTTCACAAAGGAAAAGTCTATTGAGAAGGGCTTACAGGAAATTTCCTTGAATCACAGATTCTGGACTGGCCATACCCCAAGGTGGAGTGTGGAACCTGGTGTGTTCAGGTGGGATGGGACCCTGATAGAAAGACTTCGGTAAGAAGGCACAGCACAGAGGCAGTGTAGGGAGGACAGTTGAAAAGTCAGAGTACGGTCAGTGAGGTCCTGAGCGTCTGCCTTCTCTCTTTACTTGACTTTGTTGGCTACCCAAAATGGCACCATGTTGAACCACTACTGGTTGAAGGCAGCATTATTTCCACCAGAAGAAATACGCTTGAGAAGATACTAGACCAAGCACATCACCGTGAAAATGGCCTCTTAACCCCTGGGAACCCAATGGCTCTGTCTGAGAGAGAGCCAAGAAGTTGGAAGAGTCCCGAATATAGTGCGCTAACCAAAGAGGATGGGCTTGAGTGGAGGCACTTTGCGCCCAGTGGGAAATGACCAAGGGTGAGAGGGAGGAGACGCAGTAAAATGGAGGTGGAAGACACGGGCTGCATGCAGCCATCTCCAGGTCTCTGTGAAGTGCCTCAAGCTCAATTTCTTGTCTTGAGGTTGAGTCATCATGGCCTTTGCAATTTATTTATATGTTCTCCTAAAAGGGAGCTTGTCCCTCAAAGTCATGTTCAAAACCACCCACTGAAGAGAATGGTCATAGCATCAGAGCTTCTAGCTTCCAAATCTAGTCCCCAAATGTCAGTACTGGATGGGGCTTCATTTCCCCCAGGTTCCTGAATGTTTTCTGAGCCCGTTTGTGCACCACGTCCTGGGTAAGGCCTGGGACTCGAAGGCTGCAAGTTGCTGTCCTGGCCCTCCATGTGCTTCCCGTCCAGCTGCTCACCTCCTTCTTTTCACGGTGGAGGGACTTGAGGCTCAGCTGGGAGGTGACCCACTCAAGGTCACAGAGATTGTTCCAGGCATGCACAGGGCATTTGTGCAGCATCACAAGGACGGTCCCCATGTGGCAAGTGGGAAAGCCCTTCACCGGGCAAATAAAGTCTCTCAGAAGCAAGGAGGTGAGGACAGGCGGGGACCGTATTTATCCTGCTCAAGAGCATCTGGGGGTCAAACACACTGAGGTCCTGAGAGGGTGTGGCCAGAGCTCAGAGAATGCTCAGTTTCCATGGCACCGCCCTTTGGGGCTGACTACATCATTCTCTCAAAGAGTCGGACACGACTGAAGCGACGTGGCACACAGACCGTCCTCTCTGTCCCCACCAAGGGCACTCATAGCTTGGGGTTTGGCTGAGAGCAGCCCTGGCTGCTCTCCTCCCTGGCCTGGAGCTTGGTTTGCTGCTGGAGAAAGTTTGGATTTGACAAGTACTCTTACAGAATCACTCACTCAGCAGATATGCTGCGATGACAAAATGAGAAGTCTCCACAATCCAGCCCTGGCCCAGAACCAACAGCTATACACGGTTATCCCACCTCATTATACAGAGAGCGCCTCAGGACAGTTGTCCTATTTCACTGCCATTGTGCCCATGATATAGGTTTCTGTATATCAGGATGTTGACTGGCACCAAAACTTTGTAGACTTTCTAACTTTACCAGAACTGTGAAAGGTCACGAGTCAGGGTCACTTCTCACACCATCCAAAACTGGAGTGACATGACTCTCTCCCCAGACCCTCCCTCTGCGGTCACAGGTCCGTGAACCTATGAGGACGCTGGGACTCAGGAACTGTCACACGACTGAGCGTGTGCTCCTGCCGCTGCTCGTGTGCTCTTAGGCAAGCTGGAAATCTCTCTGGGTCCCAGCCTGCACTTTTGCAGAAAAAGAAGATTGAGTTAGAAATATTCCAAGCTTTCTTCCATTTCTAACTTAACTCACGGAGGTGGAGATGGCTGATGGACAGGCAGAGGTATTGTTGAAATCAGCACAAAGCTAGTTGATCATTTCAAGTCTGATTTTAGGAGGAAAAGGAGGCTTTTTTTGGGGGGGGAGTGAAAATATTGAGGTGTGGGGCCCCTATAGACCAAAGGGAAGGGTTCTCTTTCTGGGTGTCACCCCCTGATTGGGGGCTTCCTGCCCAGAAGCTGTGGGGTCACTCTGGGCTTTGCTGAAATGCCAATTTCCCTTCCCTAATGTTCTAGGAAGAGCATTTTCATGGAACACAAATCACTAGTCCTTTATCCTGTGACAGCAAATGGAAACTAATGATAGGAACTTGGACTTAAGAGATGCCTTTACATTAGTGCCCGTTGTTGCAAACTTATTCCAGGAAGCCCCTTTATGCTGCTCAGCTCTTGGCTGGGGCTGTAGGAAGGCAGACAGCAGTGCCTCTCCCTGGCAGGCATTTCTTCATCATCTGTCGCCTTGAAATCCCCAGTGTAGGCTCTTTCCAGCCCCCTTATGTCCAAAGCAACCCCTAATGTGGCCCCTGTCCCCTTGGCTCTCCTCTGAATAGGGCTTTTCACGGAGAGCTCGCTGGTCCATCTTCTCAGCTTCCTGTTTCCCCCTCTCCCACCAGCAACTTCTGATTCTTAATACTTAAATCTCCATCAGAAAGCATTGGATGCCAGGAAATCTCTTCTCCCCCCACCCCTGGGAGGAAGTTACTCTTATTTCCATTTTTACAGATGGAAAGATAGAGGCACCATGAGGTAAAGTGATTTGGCCAAGGTCAAGTTGGATGGAAAACGTCAGAGCCAGAATTAGAACCCAGGCAGCCCACCTCCCGAGGCTGTGCTCTTGACTGCAAGACTCTTCTGCCTTTTTATTTTTATTTTTTAACCTTATTAAACCTTCCTGACTCCCAACCACAACTTTCTCTTTGCCATGAAACAAACCACTACCTGTTGACTTTCTAACCTGTTGCTTTCAAACAATGCTTCTAGGATTCTAGAAGTCTCCCAACTGCCTCTGGGCCCCAGAAAGATGCGGTAAAACTGTGAGGCAGAGCAAACGTGGCCACTTTCAGGAAACTCCCTTTGCCATTAGAGCTGTCAAAGATGAGGCCATGAGGAAAGGGTGCTGGCTTGGGGAATTTCTTTTATTTTCCCTTCTGCATGTATATGCAGCTGAACTTGGAAGTTCCAGTGAAGGTGGAGGCTGGGAGGCCATGCTTTCCTTTCCAAACCCATCACCGGGGAGCCATACACCTGGGATCAGGTAGGGGAGCTTCCGGGAACCATTGTCCCTCACATCCCTTGGAAAAGAGCTATTGCTGTTTATTCTACTCTGCTGATTCAGTCTTAAGTAAGATTCAATTTTATTTGCTAGCTGAATGTGAGACTCAGGGAGATGAAATATGTGGGAAAAAAAGAAACTCTTTGGGTATGGCAAAGTACTATGTAAGATATGCTTTGTTATGGCTTATTAATATTCAACTTTCACCCAAAGAGGAATTGATTTTTTAAAATTTGTATTCATGTGTGCTCCCTAATTGGGGGGAGTGCCTGGCAGCCCTGAAGTTTCCAGGTCCTTGCATCTCATGGGTCCTGAGGGCTTGTGCTCCGTGAAGGCGCCTTCCCTCCAGGCACAACTCAGCTGGAATAATAAGGCGTTTTCTCACGTTTCCCAACCTCACTGCCCACCTTGCACTTATTCCAAAGACTGTCTTTACCTCAGCTTTGAAAATCTGCAACAGTCCTGCAGCTGGGAAGAGAATGTATCATTTGGCTTTTTGCCCAGAAAATAAGATGCTTCAAAAAGGTCATAAAAAAAGTCTCTTGGGGGAGAAAAGGAAAAAAAAAAAAAGCCTTCTCTCTCAAGGTTAATTGAGTGGAAGGTGAACTTTCATCGCATGCCGTCCCTTTTGTGAAAGCTGCACAGCCTTAAGTACGTGCAGAAGGCAATTCACAGAAGAGCGCGGGCTGGCTGGCGGCTGGCGGACACTGTCCTCCAGAGCTGGCCTGAGCCCTGAGCCTTTGGAGAGTGTCTTCGGCACAGAGCGGGCAGAGAGGAGTGTGTAGCGCAGTCACTGTACACACAGCCCAGGCCTCCATGGGATATAGAGGAGTGAAGGCTGGACACCTGTCCCCAGGGAGCTTTCACTCTTGGAGATGAAAGAAAGCCAGCAGCCAGCAGCATGAAATGAGTCAGAGGTGAGTTGCGTGTCTGGAGGCGCCGACTCTGCAGGTGGTGGGTATCAGGGCTGGGACTGACCTGCAGTGCTGAGGTGAGGGAAGCCAGTCTTAGAGCCTTTGCACTTGCCTTTGTGCCTAGACCCATGGTTCTCACTGGGGACAGTTTTACCCACCGGGGGACATTTGCAGTTTCTGAGGCCATTTTTGGACATTAAAACTGGGAGGGAGTTGCTACTGGAATCAAGTAAGTAGAAGCCAGGGTTGCTGATAAACATCCTACAAGGCACTAGTCAGTCCCCACAAGAAAGAATTCAGTTCAATTCAGTTCAGTTCAGTTGCTCAGTTGTGTCCGACTCTTTGCGACCCCATGAATTGCAGCACACCAGGCCTCCCTGTCCATCGTCAACTCCCGGAGTTTACCCAAACTCACGTCCATCTAGTCGGTGATGCCATCCAGCCATCTCATCCTCTGTTGTCCGCTTCTCCTCCTGCCCCCAATCCCTCCCAGGGTCTTTTCCAATGAATCAACTCTTCGCATGAGGTGGCCGAAGTATTGGAGTTTTCAGCTTCAGAATCAGTCCTTCCAATGAATTATCCATCCTCAAATGTCAATAATGCCAAAGTAGGAAAATCTGCCTTGGAACTAGCTCTCACCACCCCGTCTCACTCACATGGCTTCCTATTTCCTTTATTTAGATGTGTGCTCACAGCCAGCCCTTTAGGATCATCTTCCATAATATCTCATTCCATCACTCCTTTCCCAGTTACCCTGCTTCATTTTTCCATAGCTCTTATCCTTGTCTGATCATATATATTTGTATCTATGGTTGTTTATTAACTGCCTTCCCACATTAGAATGTAAGCTCCATGAGAGCAGGGATGTCATTCTGTTTCCAACGTCTATAATACAGGACATAGTAGATGCTCAATAAACATTTCTTGGGTGAATGAGCAGATGCTGAATTGGACTATAAAGAAAGGTGAGTGCTGAAGAATTGAACTTATTAATTGTAGTGCTGGAGAAGACTCTTGAGAGTCCCTTGGACTTCAAGGAGATCAAATCAGTTAATCCTAAAGGAAATCAACCCTGAATATTCATTGGAAGGACTGATACTGAAGCTCCAATACTTTGACCACATGATGGGAAAGCCAATTCACTGGAAAAGATCCTGATGCTGGGAAAGATTGAAGGCAGAAGGAGGGGGCAGCAAAAGATGAGATGGTTAGACAGTAACCAAACTCTGGGAGATAGTAAAGGACAGAGGAGCCTCGTGCACTGCTGTCCATGGCGTTGCAAAGTCAGACATGGCTTAGCAACTGAACAACAAATCCAAAGCAGCTGTGTGATCCTTGGCCAGTCACTTAACCTCTCTAACAGGCATAAGCATTCTCATGTGAATAAAGACAGCTGAGGATTAGAATGTTTTAATGACCCTTCCAGCATTAAACTTGTTATTCTATAAGAAAGTGAGAATTTTGGATGATCAAGAGGGCAAGATTTATTGGATTCATGAGTCCCTACCTCTTGCAGACTGTGGATGAATTCAACAAGCAAAGCACATAGCCCAAGGCCATGATCCCACCAAGCACATGCTAGTGGTAGCTATTGATAATTATATAGAATTCAGAGTCAGGATTAAGATGAGGTAAGTGAGGCACTTGGAGAAGGAAATGGCAACCCACTCCAGTATTCTTGCTTGGAGAATCCAGTGGACAGAGGAGCCTGGTGGGCTGAAGTCCATGTGGTCACACAGAGTCAGACACGACTGAAGCAACTTAGCATGCATGCAAGTGAAGCACTAGATTTAGGCACAAAATTGAAGGAGGTACCAAAAATCTCATTAAGATAAGTAATATTTTAACACAATATTCAAAAAATAAAAATCAATGAAAAAATCTACAGTGAATGAAACATCAAGATCTTAACTCAAGACAGGTAGGTATGACTGGCTTGTCCTTTTGCCTCAAGTTCCAGCCAGTGTGGCTGGGCTCACTGCTGCCACTCATCCTGTCTTTGTTTAAAATTTTTGCTATCTTGCTCATTATAGATTTTTTTGCATTAATTTTGATTTTTAAAAGCTTAGCACTGAGATATGATTTGTCTTGATTACCAAGCTTTTCCACACCTCCTAAGCACCTGCTTAAGCAGCTTTATGCCTCCCTCTTGTTCCCTGGGCCCAGCCCTGAGATATGGCTGCTGGAGAGCAGTGGACATGTCTAGGGGCAGAGAGAGGCTCCTCACATCCAACACCAAGAAAGAGAAATGGGGCAAGAGCAAGCTTTCGGGAGGCAAGGATTTGAGGACTGGGCTTTTCAGGTAGCACGGGGCTGAGGAAATGGGTCTGTTTCCAAGTGCAAAGGAAGACGACCCCCAGGCTGGGAGGCTGTGGGTCCCAGTCTACCTGGGACAGTCCTGGTTGCACCAGTTGTCTCAGAGGAGTGATGAGTAATTCCTCTTTCTGCTCCCTAAAGTGTCTGAGGTGGGACCATAAGTGTGTGGTTACCCTGGGCCAGGCTGCTGTCCAAGCAATCACTGTAGTGGGCCTCCCCTGACCATCACAAAAGAAAAAGACGCTGCCCTCTGCTTGATGACGCTATCTGACCTCTGATGATGTCTAATGCTGCTGGAAGATTTCCTAAGACCCATCTCAGATCCTAGCTGTGCTTCAGAGCTCTTACCCCTTGCCCTGTAGCCGTTTTCCATTGTTCTGATCTTGCCTTTGTCTTGCCAGACTGACACTTAGCCCCTCATGGCCTTGACTTGTGGCCTGCTGCCAATACCACAGAGAAGCTTTCCTTGACTCAACACTCACAAAGAAGCTAATCTCCTAGTCCATGGTGTTGGAGAGAAAAACACAGATGATAAGAAAAATAATTGCTACGTCACATTCATGATCATTTTAAAACTCATTATTCCTTAAGTGTGAACCTAAACTATTCTTCTGTTGCATTGTTTGTGCTGAACGTGAAATGCATATTTGGACCAAAAAGTGAGGTTCCCAGTCAGAAATGCCAAATTCCCATCTCGTTCACATGTGGTATGAACAAATACAATGGACTTAGTATGTAGTATGTAAAATACAGTGATAAAGAATGCTGAGATTGGAAGGGCATGCATGTTTTGTTGAGTATAGATAATGAACTTGTGGGTTTTTTCTATTGCAATTCCTCCCATTTTCATTGTATATTGGAATGTTATCACTGTATATTAGTATTTCAGATTCCAGACTGCATACTTTACAGGCTCTGTCCCTTATAATTTTAATCCTCTCCACAATTCTGACAGTGGATATTACCTCCATTTTAGAGATGAGCAAAGTGAAGCCTACACGTGTCAAAGTGCCAGAGTCCCAAGGCTGATAAATAGCAGACCTGGGATTCAAACTCAGGCTTCTCTGAGCCCAAGCTCTCAGCTAAACCCCAGCACTGTTGGGCTTCCTGTCAACAGTCAAACCAGCTGCCAAGGCTATCTCTTACATGTGTGTCCAGTCCTGTGTCAAACAGACATGTGACCAGACATTTTCCCACCCTTTTATATGAGCAACTCCCCATTCTAAAATTGTTAACAGTTCTGGTTAACTGAGATATGACTTGCAGAATGGGCCAACAGATACATCGGGAGGTAATTTTTCATGGAACTAGGAAAATTATATTTCAAAATAGATTATCATTGGTTTATTGATGACCCATGATTCTTAAAATTTGATACGAAAGGATTTAGAAGTAAGCTAATCCAAATCTCTTTGACTATTGAATTGAGATTCCAAGAAACTTAACCAAAAATGGTTTATTGGAGTATAATCATGGATATAGTGAAAATATGTTCATTGCCTTTCATTTAACCACTTATTTTTCAATTTGACTTTTCAAGCTAATTTCAGAAATAATTTTATCCCAAACTTTTTCCCCTCCTTTCCATAATCCCAATCCTACCAATTCTTTAAATCCTAAATTAATCATACATTTTTTTTCCATGGAACTTTCCTACTTCTTCTTCTGCTGCTAAGTCACTTCAGTCATGTCCGACTCTGTATGACCCCATAGATGGCACCCCACTAGGCTCCCCTGTCCCTGGGATTCTCCAGGCAAGAACACTGGAGTGGGTTGCCATTTCCTTCTCCAATGCATGAAAGTGATAAGTGAAAGGGAAGTTGCTCAGTCGTGTCCGACTCTTCGCGACCCCATGGTCTGCAGCCCACCAGGCTCCTCCATCCATGGGATTTTCCAGGCAAGAGTACTGGAGTGGGGTGCCATCGCCTTCTCCGGGAACTTGCCTAATGGTTAGTTATTTCTCCTTTCCCTGAACTGCTTTTTGACTCAGTCTTCATTATGGCACGTAGTGCTTGATTATTGGATTGCTTTCTCATGGTTTTATCCCTCCAAATTGATTGTAAGATGAACATAGAAAGTGTATCTTCAACTTATTGCTCCTCTTAAAGTTGCTCATCTAGGGACTGACTTTGTAGCAGGTGGTTTCAGGGCTTCACCTATGTTCCTTGGATCCTTTGGTGGGTTCCAGCTAGCTTACAACCCACTCCAGTGTNACCAGGCTCCTCCATCCATGGGATTTTCCAGGCAAGAGTACTGGAGTGGGGTGCCATCGCCTTCTCCGGGAACTTGCCTAATGGTTAGTTATTTCTCCTTTCCCTGAACTGCTTTTTGACTCAGTCTTCATTATGGCACGTAGTGCTTGATTATTGGATTGCTTTCTCATGGTTTTATCCCTCCAAATTGATTGTAAGATGAACATAGAAAGTGTATCTTCAACTTATTGCTCCTCTTAAAGTTGCTCATCTAGGGACTGACTTTGTAGCAGGTGGTTTCAGGGCTTCACCTATGTTCCTTGGATCCTTTGGTGGGTTCCAGCTAGCTTACAACCCACTCCAGTGTTCTTGCCTGGAGAATCCCAGGGACAGAGGAGCCTGGTTGGCTGCCATCTATGGGATCGCATAGAGTCGAACACGACTGAAGAGGCGCAGCAGCGGCAACAGCGGCAGCTCGCTTACAACTGCTTAGTTTTGCACTTCTTTGCCTGAAGGCTCTCCTTCCTTCAGCCTCAGTGGAGGAAAGTTTGCTCTGTAAGTTTATGGCAGGTCAGAGTTTTAAAGAGTTATCCCCCTCTAGAAATAGCCCTCAAATCAACGACTCTTGGGATCTGGTGTATAAATACCCCCACTCACTCACTACTTGAAACAGTTCTCATTCATGTGTTTTGTACTATTTCCCAGAGTTTCCTCGAGTTAGACTCCAGGGATGCACAGCAGTGGCCACTAAGTAAAGGGTATTGCCATTATTCACTGTCTTCCCCCCTCATAGTATTTGCCCTGCTTCTCTCCTGGTCTTACCTACAATCCCTGCTAAACAGTTTGCAGGCACAGCATTACCTCAGGTCTGCTTCTGAGAAACTGAAACTAATGTAGGCACAGAGGATATAGTCAATATTGGCATGTTGATTGGCTGATTGACTGTCAGAATGCTACCTCACAAACATAGGGATTGGGTGTTCTCTACTCAGGGGAGCATGAGGCCATCCTCCTGAATGGGATTCATTTGATCCTAGTTGAACAGAACAGATGATGGGCAAGGGTCTCACCCAGGTTCACCTAGTTCTGTCCACTATTCTGTATCTGTGATCTATTACTGACTTTGGTAAGTAGCAAAGAGCCAAGGGGAATTATGTCAAACCTCTATTACCCCTCTCCAATTCCTTCTGCTATCAGCTGCATATAATTCTCACGTTGTATTGCCTTTACACTGATTACCTCCTGACAAGGCCAAGAAGAAATCTTGACCCTTGTTACAACTAAAGCAAAAGCTCCTTCCCTTTGGAAACAAAAAGAATGGGAAAATGCACAATAGCAAGATGTTTCCTAACAGGGCCATGCCAAATTTACAGATAAATAAAATATCAGAGACCAAATGAGACTAGAGCAGCAGTTTGGCCCTCTCCCCAGCCAAGCAAAGAATGTGATGTCTGACTCTGTCTTGGACTGATTTCCAACTTTGCGATTCACAGCTGCAGCCAAGCAGAGCACATCCAGTAATGCTATTTGTTTTTCACTTAAAAAAAAAAAGGCTGAGGAAATATATAAATGGCTCATAGGAGAAGGGGGCATTAGCAGACAGCCAGTCTGACCATTCGAGACAGGCAGATGGTTTGTGGGAGCGACGCCAGCTGGGCGTTTCCGTAAGTGATCACATATCTCCTCTCAGTGCCCAGCACTCGGCTTGATTAAGAGGTCAGGAGCAGGCTGCCACAGCACGGGGCCTAACCGCCCATGATATACGGCGACCTGTCGGTCGCCTAGAAACAGCTCTGTAAAGGGCCCAAAGACAAATCAATTTATAAGCTCACAAGTTTGGGCTCAGTAGTGTTGCCTATTATTAAGCACGAAGCTTGATTCTCCGAGTCTGCCTTCTCAAATGCCTGCCAGCCCCTTTAACTTTGACCTCACATCATTTTCTTTGCTTTTTACTAGGTCACATCTTTTGATGAGTGACTTATCACTTTTTGATAAGTGACACGTGGGATCCTGGGAAGTGTGTGAGGGTGGAGGCAGGAAGCAGGAGAGGGCAGGGTTCAGGAAGAGCTGGGTAAGGTCTGGGTCCCCTTTCTTCACTGCTGAGAATCTCCTGGTGCCCAGCATGTGGGGAAATGTAGGAAAATGAGAAGGGAGCATCCTTTGCTGGAGAGCGGAGGTTTATGCAACCCATGGATGCCAAGGGTTGAAATAAGAGGAATGCACAATGTGAAGTTTTAAATGATTGGAGAGGCTGTCAGAAAAAGTCTTCAGATAGGAGGTGGAACATGAGGTAGGCGGGATCACATAGGTGAGGAGGCAGGATTTGGAGAGATGCCCCAATCATCTGGGCAAGCTCAGGGACATCTCTTAACCTGTGTACACTTCAAATAGATTTTACTCTTGTCTTTCAGTCAGCATAGGATGGGGAACATCTCAAATAAGGAACTCAGAGAACAAAGGCTGAGCATGAGACCGTCGGACCAGTGAGGTACTAGTTAACTGGAGTGGGTCTTGGGACTTTGTTGACCTGTGAACAGTTCCACCCTCAGGTGATTTCCATGGCAGACCTGAACGGCCCTGGTGATCCTGCTGGCAGCCCCTTTCCCTGCCTATGTCCACTCCACAGGCCCATTTGTTTAGTTGTAGATTCTGCTCAGTGAACCTAGAGTGAAATTTCACCCTCTCTTCTGGTTAGGAAACTAAGAGTTGGGGCTTCCAAACTATAAAACCTGTTTAGTAAATGTTTACTACATATCCACGTTTAGTGAGGCACCAAAGGAAGAATGTTGAAAGAACTAAATTTTACAAGTACAGTCTGTCTTTTTCCTCAAAGAGTTTGCAGTCTCTTCATGGAATAGATTTTAAAATAAATACATAAATGAAGATATTGCCAGCTAGTGGATTCACGCAGAGGTGTAAGAAGTATAGTGGGAGTTAGAGGAGGGTGTGGGCATTTCTGGTTGGAGGAATCAGGAAAAGTTTCCTAAAGGAGACCAAGGACAGCCCCAATTTGCCTAAAATTGAGAGAAGGTGGGCCTCCAGGGTTTTATCTAAAACTTCGTACGGAGAGTGGTAGTCACGAGTAGAAACTGATTCTCATATTTACAGTCTGGTAGGAGTAACCCAGCTGAATGGATAAAAGTCACGTTAATTTTTGGAGGCTCTGTTCTGCTTTCTCTAGAATTCTCTCATTTTATATGTTATCAATAATAGCCTCTTTCATTTTTGAAGAAAATTGTCCTGGTCTGGACAATGAATTGTATAGTTATCTTAATTACAGGCAATGATTTCAGCCGTCCTTCAAGAAATTCCAAGATGGCAATGCTGGAATAGCCATTTTAAGCTTTAAGCAGCATGGTAGCCTCAGAGTGCTAGCTTAAACCAAGAAATCCCCTTTATTTTGGTTTTAAATCAACAAACACAGATCAGCAATAGAAAAAGCTAAGGCACTCAGTTGTTATGGATTGAACCAAGCCAAGAAGCAAGTGGGTGTGCCAGGCCCGCACCCACCATTGAGGTATACTGACAAGGTACCGAATGATCGCGAACCATCTACCAACACACTTGAGCCTCACTCAGTATTGCTTTGCAGATAAACACAGTTGGTGATTATTTTACAACACTGTTAAGGTGCTAAGGGTTGTCCCTCATTTATTACTTGACTAATAAATACTTTAATTACACTTAATAAATAATGTAAGCAGGACTCACTGAAGTGGTAATTCTTTAAATTAATTATTAACTGCATGCAAAAAGGCTACACTGCCTGTACCAGTAAAAGAAAATTCAGCCTTTAATCTAAAGTGATTATTCATTATCTAGTCTAAAGGCTTTATTTGCATATTATTAGGGAAATAAACTTTGGCCTCTTTGGCAATACAGATAGATTTCAAAGTCCCTGCATTATGAATCTCCAAATACTAACATAATGATAAACAATATGTAATAAAGTCTCCAGTTTATAGCTTTATAACAGCTGGATTTTGATTTTCCAAATATATTTCAATGATAAAGTGACCAGTTAATGTATAAGCTCTTTGTGAAAGGTGGTGCCTACAGATGGTCGACTGATAGGAAATGGCAAATGTGCAAACTGCTTGCTTCCCTTGAGACTGGAGGCATAAAATGATCTCAATAAGATGTGAGAAGAAAATCTCCACTTAACCCTTTTCTCTGCTGCAGCCCAAATATGGCCCTGCATGTAGTTGTTTTGTGTGTCTATCTTTCTTCACTATCCCCTAGACTCCCACCATCCCCTGGAAAAGTGAAGGCGGAGTATCTGGGTGGGCAGACCTTGTGGGGTCCTCAGTTCTGTCCTAGGGCAGAGGTAAGGTAAGGTTCAGAAAGCTGATTTAGAAAATCTCAAAAGACTAGGATTCATTTGCCCTTAGATTCTCTAGCAGGGAGCAGGCTCCCAGTATCCTGAGTTACAAAATATAGGGGTAAATGAATGAACTGAACACAGCAGTTTCTGAAGGAGGAGGAGAAATCTTTGTCCTTGGCTCCCTTTGGCAGAAGATGGGAGTGAGGGATAGGGGCAGCATAGGGAGGGAGAGGCAGGGAAAACAGGAAGCCAGGGGGTCCTGAGAGTGGTGAGAGTCACCAGAAAGCAGCAATGATCTTCTCTCTCCCCATTTCCCTACCCATTGTATTCGTCTCCCTGATCCCCATTTCCAGATTGCCTCTTTCAATGGACTTTCCCAGATCCTCTGTATGTTCTAGCAGGGATAATATGAAGATGAGGAATGTCTTTCAAAGTAGTCACTTTGGAAGCTGCAACTTGCTGCTATTGCTCCAAGTATTGTTGGAAATCTTTGAGAATTCCCTTTCCTGTTTGTATTAGTCAATTTGGGGCTGCTGAAACAAAATGCCACAGACTGGGTGGCTTGAACAACAGATCTTTATTTCATACAGCTCTGGAAAATCAAAATCTGAGATCCAGGTGCTAGTACAGTTGGGTTTTTGGTGAGAATTCTCCTCCTGGGCTTGTAGACGGCCACCTTCTTTCTACATCCTCACATGATGGAGAAAGAGAATTCTGGTCTCTCTTCCTTATGTGAGGATAACCCCACTTTGGGGGCCTAACCATAGTGACCTCGTCTGCACCTAATTACCTCCCAGTGACCCTACCTCCTATTACCAGCACACAGGGATTCATTGCATAAAATTTTCATTTACAAAGTATTCAGTCCATAATAGTGTTCTTATGAACATCTTCAATGAGAGAAAAATTGTATTGTAGTCACTCCCCTTTAACTGAGTATGAGTGATAGATGGAGAGTTTGATGTACATAAGCTCATATTATCTCCATGGTAACCAAGAAGTAAATGTCATTAGCCATTTACAATTGAGAAATCTGAGATTCAGAGAAGCTAAGTAATTTGCCCAAGGTCACGCAGCTAGTAAATAACACAGCCTGGATTTGAATAGTGCCTCCTTAGCCAAGGCTTTGCTGACTGTGCACAGCGCTCTGTCTTTTGAAGGGAGATTCAAGTTTGAAAAGTAACTTGGGGGGTTGACCTTCTCATGTAACTTCTCTGGACCTTGCTTTAGCCCAAAGAGAATTCTAAGAGTAGGAATTATAAGCAAATGGTAGGCCAGTAGGATGCTATGTGGGAGAGAAGGGCTTTATCTGTCCTTTGAAATCAGCTATAAAGGCAGCTGCCTTGTGCTTCTGTAGCTCAGGCCTGGAGCCAGTTCTCTCCCCGTCTAATCCAGAGCCCACTGGGCCACACAGTGCGATCAGCACTCAGATATACCTTGTCATTCCATCTTCCCACCTTTCTTTTGAGCTAGGTAGGTATTATTATTATCCTCATTGTAGAGATGAAAAAACCGAAGTACAAATAGGCTGAACAACTGTCCTCAGTTTACACAGGAAGTGAGGGAAAGAGTAGGCATCTTTGTGTTTACCACTAAGGGATAAACTGTTGGATCCTACATCACAAACGTCTCTCATGTCCTACCAAAAACTACCTCTATTTGACACAAAGTGCTAACAACTCATCCGTACCTATTTTCCCCTTACCGACGAGGTTTCCATTCATTATTCATGCATTCCCTCGTTGTTCCACTCCCTCACTGACTAATTCATTTAATAAATATTTTTGAAGCGTGCAACTTGACACCAGCCACCGTACTAGGTATTGGCTATCAAATCTAGATTTACAAAAGGAAATTGAACCAATGGACTGTTAACAGAATTGACAAAGTGATCCAATTACTCTGGTGTTGGTGGAGACTTCATCAGAGACCCCTCCACGTTCATAATCTCCCGTTGGCTCCAGGAGAGAAGTGTAGTCTTCAAAAGAGCTGCAGAGGCAGACCTCCTTGCAAGCCTCGCCGCTGGCTCCCACTTAGGAAAAGATGACGGCGTGATTTCTGATTACAAGCCATTAGGCAAAATAAAACACAGAGAGCCTGGCTCACCAGTTTCATCCTGCTTAATCAAATAGCCTCATTCATCACATTCACTCACACTATTCAGGGAAAGTGCCTTTCCACGCTTCAAAGATGGGCATGGGCGAGCTGGAAGCTGCTTTTCATCAGATGGCACTTTCCTCTTTCCTTTTTAATGCAGGCAGATGATCGCTCCTTCTTTTTTGCTTCCTTCCAAAGCCTGATCCAGAGGCCCAACCTCAGCACAGCAGCAGTCCGGCCAGAATGCAGCCTAGGCTGAAGACGGCCTTATCCCTCGCGATACTCATACTTCGGCAGCTTTTTTTCTCACTGATTCGGGGGCTGGGCCTGAGCCAGAATCAGAACATCAAAGGACGCTGGACTCTGTGGCGAGAAGGTAGCCCAGCCGCTCATTTTACGAACAAGGCCACCTAGACCCAGAGAGGGAGAGAATCTTGTCTAGGGTCACACAGCAAGGCTGCTGCAGAGCAGGTGGCAGCATCTCAGCCTGCCGCTTGGATTCCCAGTCCTGGACTCTCACCTCTTCTTATGGCCAGGAGGCTGGAGGGCTTGGAGGACCCGGGACAGGCCTCAGGAGCACACACCTGCCTTAGGGTCGATCCCTGATGGCTGCACAGGGGAGCCCAGTCCTCCGGGTTTTTGGCAGAGCTGGTGACAGCCACTCTATTGTGCCATCATTTCCTCGCTCTGTGTCCCTTTGCCTTTCTGGGTGACCCACTCTCAGGCATGTCCCCAGGAGTTTTGTACTGCTAACCAAGCCTGCTTTCCCTGCACAGGGCTCAGGTCCTGGAATGAAGTCTTCTTCCTCCTTCTCTTGTCCTGTGTTTGAAACAAAATGAGCTCTGGGTGACTGGCGGCTAATCCTGAGTGTCTCTTGCAGTTAATTTTCATGAGGGTTCGATTTTGGAGCAAAGGGATTTTCCTGTGTAGTTTCGCAGCATACACATATGTAACTGCACCTTTGCCCTAGGACTGGCCCATGTCTGGACATTGTGTAGCCTTAACGTAGAAATCGCCACAAGTCCAGCACCCCCTCTCCTGTGCACACACATGTCCTGGGTAAATTAGATGACATAGTTGATAAATATGGAAGCTGATATTTTTCCAGGCATCTAGCCCAGCTAAAGACAAATCTTTAGTAAATGAAGGTTTAGCCAAAGATAGAAATAGCAATAACTTCTTTTATTGAACACTTGCTTTTAAAAAAGTTATTTGTTTTAATTGGAGAATAATTACTTTACAATATTGTGATGGTTTTTGCCATACATCAACATGAATCTGCTTCAAGTATACGTGTCCCCCTGATCTTGAACTCCCCCTTGTAGCTCTCTCCCCACTCTGTCCCTCTGGGTTGTCCCAGAGCATCAGCTTTGGGTGCCCTGCTTCATGCATCAGACTTGCACCGGCCATCTGGTTTACATATGGTAATGTACATGTGTCGATGCTATTCTCTCGAATCATCCCACCCTTGTTTTCTCCCGCTGAGTCTAAAAGTCTGTTCTTTGCATCTGTGTCTCCTTTGCTGCCCTGTAAGTAGGATCATTGGTACTCTGTTTGTAAATCTCAAATATATGCATAAATATACAGTATTTGTTTTTCTCTTTCTGACTTACTTCACTCTGTAATAGGCTCCAGGGTCATCCACCTCATTAGAACTAACTCAAATGTGTTCCTTTTAATAGCTGAGTAATATTCCTATGTGTATATGTACTGAAACTTTCTTATCAATTTACCTGCTGATGGACATCTAGGTTGCTTCCATGTCCAAACTATTGTAAATAGTGCTGCAGTAAACATTGGGGTTCATATGTCTCTTTCAATTCTGGTTTCTTCAGGGTATATGTCCAGCATGTGGGATTGTTGGGTCATATGGTGGTTCTATTCCCAGTTTTTTAAGAAATCTCCACACTGTTATCTGAGGAAAACATAGGCAGAACACTCTCTGACATAAATCACAGCAAAATCCTCTATGACCCACATCCCATAGCTTTTGGGCACAAAGTAAACTATAAGCAAGGTGAAAAGACAGTCCTCAGAATGGGAGAAAATAATAGCAAATGAAACAACTGACAAATAATTAATCTCCAAAATATTCAAGCAACTCATGCAGCTCAATACCAGAAAAGTGAACAACCCAGTCAAACAGTGGGCAAAAGACCTAAACAGACATTTCTCCAAAGAAGACATACAGATGGCTAATAAACACAGGAAAAGATGCTCAACGACACTCATTATTAGAGAAATGCAAATTAAAACCACAACAAAGTATCATCTCACACTGGTCAGAATGGCCATCATCCTAAAGTTTACAAACAATAAATGCTGGAGAGGGTGTGGAGAAATGGGAACCCTCTTACACTGTTGATGGGAATGCAAACTGGAACATTTACTTTTAATGGAGATTATGTTAAGTACTTTTAATGCAGATCTAACTTCTTAATTCTTACAACAAGCCTGCTATGGGTTGAATTGTTTCCCCTCAAATTCATAGGCTGAAGTCCTAACCCCGGATACCTCAGAAAGTGATTTATTTGGAAACAGAGTCTTAGTAGATGAAGTTAGTTAAGATCAGATCACAGTGAAATAGGATGGACCCCTAGTCCAATGTGTCTATTGTCCTTATCAAAGAGGGAATTTGGACAGGGAGAGATACAGACAGGGATAATGCCACGCAAAGACAGGTAGACAATGCTTCCACGTGCAAAGGTCTGCCGAAGCTGCCAGCTAACCCCCAGGAGCCAGGGGAGAGGCCTGGCACAGAGTCCTCTTCACTCAGAAGGAACCAAGCCTTCTGACTTGCTCTCAGACTTCTAGCCTCTGGTTTATTCTAAGATAATCAATTATCTGTTTAAGCCGCCTTGTCTATGACACTTTGTTGTGGTAGACCTAGCAAACTAACATAGACCTTTGAGCACTATTTTCTTTATTTTATGGACAAGGAAACTGAGGCTCAGAGAGGTGAAATAACTTGCCTAAGACCATGCAGTTGGCAAGGGGCAGAGCCGGGATTTAAGCTTAGCCCTACATGCTCTGCTGCCTTTACTTGTGAGTCTGTGCTGATGAAAGATAGAAAAGGCCATGACAAGCCAGCTGTGATGGGTCTCTTCTCTCAGCCTGGGACAAGGCAGCCGGCCCTCCCAGCCCACATCATTCACTCAGAGCTCTGAGGTGTTTCCCTTATTTTTCCACATTGCTCTTCTTTCAGCATTTAGCAGAACCCCCAAATCAAGTGCCTAGGGCTGGCATTAGAAAAGTAAATTTTCTCACTTCAACCTTCTCATTTTATTTTATTTTTATTTAGCCTCTGGATGCATTTGAGGCCCTGAAATACAGTATATGCTTTCATACTGTTTCTGAGAGAATGAATTCCAAAATTCATCAGGATTGGGACAGAAAGTCAAGTTTAAAATTAAAATGATCCCTCATTCCTGGTCTCTGTGGTCAGAGGGCCCGCTCACTTCCTGGTGTCCCTCTGGGCAGCTTTCATACACACATACACACATCTGAAAGTTGAACTTGGCTCTTTTACTAAAGCTAAACAGACCAGGTTCCTCCAGAGGCTCCTCATCTTACCAGGCCTCCAGCAGGTCCCACCCTCAGAAGCCTTCTCCACCCTCTGTCCTGGAGCCAAGGTCCATGGTGGTCTCACCTCATAGCATCCCTGTTTCAGGGTTTTGACTGGAGGAGCCCAGGGCAATGAAATGGCTGCCAGCTTGAATTTGATTCCATGTCTGAATCATTTGAATCTTGTGCCCCTCTCAGCAGGAAGCTACTTACAGACTTATCCTTGAAATCTCTACAAGGAAAAGCATTTCCCAAGCTGAGAAATTATATAGAGCTATATTTGAATAAAGGGACCAGTTATTTTTCCAACCCAGCAGGTTAGAACGTTGACATGATGAATGTCGACAGAATGGAAGAGTAGAGGGCACTGTTGTCCATCAGAAGGATGGCCTCAGAGCAGGTGGGAGCAAGGCGAGTGGTTACAATCCAAGAGTTCAGCTCTGTGGCTGGGCAACGCAGGAGACCAGAAATAGGGATGTAAGTCCAAACCAGATCAAAACAGTGTAGCGCCTACCAGGTGGCCTTGATGTTCCTCCAACAGGAAGTCCTTTTTCCTCCCAGATGGAGCAGGAAGCAACATCTGAGTCCCAGGGCAAGGCCAGCCTGATACCTAAGGACTCAACATGTCCATTGTGCTTGCCTTGTGGCAGATTCCCCTCTAGGACTCTAAGCAGCAACGACAACACTGCTGTCCTTCACTGCACACGATGCCTCCGTGTCCTGGAGAGATCCAAGGGCTTCAGCTTTGGGGTAGCCACCATTACTTTCCTTATTTACAGATGTCAACGTGGAGGTGCCCAGCGGCTCCCTTGCCCATTGTCGCACAGCTAGGAAGTGATATAGTGCCAGACACTGAAAGACAACACTCATAGCCTTCTGCCTCCTACACTGGGAGGCACTTTCAAGGCTGTGGTCTCCAGACCCTTTCATTTTGTAGGTTTCAGCTCAGGCCAGTCTCTGAGTGGTGTCTGACTCTTTGTGACCCTATGGACTGCAGCACGCCAGGCCTCCCTGTCCACCGTCAACTCCCAGAGTTTACTTAAACTCATGACCATCGAGTCGGTGATGCCATCCAGCCATCTCATCCTCTGTCGTTCCCTTTTCCTCCTGCCTTCAATCTTCCCTGCCTACAATATTGTGTAGGGTTAGTGAAGGGAAGTCGCTCAGTCGTCTCCGACTCTTTGCAACCCCATGGACTGTAGCCTACCAGGCTCCTCTGGCCATGGGATTTTTCAGGCAAGAATACTGGAGTGGGTTGCCATTTATAGGTTTACCTTCCACTTAATTGTTAATGTGACCACGTAGTCTGGCACCCAGAGAACTCATTTTATTTCCAATAAGCTGGAGCAATTCTGCTGATGAGGAGTGAAAGGAAACCCAGCTTCTGGGCTGTTATGGTCTTCGAGTGAGTGCTCACTGACTGACTTGGCCAGACATGGGAGGGAGCTGGTGGGCAGAGTGTTAGGGAACAGACGCCCATACGGGACTCAGTGTACGTAGTGTCAACAAAAGCTACAGAGCAACACCTCTGGATTTAGTCCAGGCTGGCATGAATTAATGGCCGACAGGAGGAAAAGAAACACTTAAGAAAACACACATTTTTAAAAAGCAGTGTTTGCCTGAAAAGGAGCTTGGGCAGAGCTGCCCAGAGGAGGCCTGTCTGCAGGCCCCTTTGGAAGCCCCAGCCATCCATTTTCATTAGTTTTATGATTTGATCAACTTACAAAGGTCACTTTTTAGCTTCCTGTGAACCACAATATTATGACTGGGCTTAAATAATGCCAAAGCAATTCATTGAGAAGGGAAACATTCAGTTAAACCAGTTGCTGGGCACTGAAGCTAGCCTTGCAAAGCTGAATTGCTCCCTTGTAAGGGAGCTGTCTGGCTTTGGAGAACAAAGAACAGAGTCTCCAAGGCCCTCTCTGCACCCAGCAGAGCCTGGGGGAGACTGGCCAGGTCGAGGCAAGCAGCTGCCACTGCTCTTGCTGGAGTGGGCTCTGCTCTCTCAGTGTCCTGCATCCTGCGATTCCCCGTGCCTTGCCCACCCCGACACTTGCTAGTGTGGATATACTGCCATCTTCTTTAAGACTCTACACCAAGAGCAGAAACAACTCTTTTCTGTGGTTCTCCTTAGCATTGAGGAGCTGAGACCACCCTATAACGATTTAGCTGATTCTGTGGAGTGATTTCATTGGCATCTCTTTTTCTGAGCATCAGAGGAGTCAGAACCAGGTTGCCTATGTTCATTACTGCATCCCAGCACGGTGTGCAGTACACTATAGATGCTCCAGGAAGCGTTGCTCACTGACATTTTATCAAATAGGATCCCTCCCCTACAAATTACAGAAAATACAGACAGCATGAAAAATTCGTAGTTTCTTCATTTCAGTTTCTTTACTGAACACTTTGCTAAACATCCAATCCCTTCTTCTAATCCAAGTTAATGACATGGTGGAACTGTTCAAGGTAACTGGGCACCTTTGCCATTTCAACCCAGGTCGTCAATGTCTTCCCTGGATCTTGAGATGCTAGAGGGCCCACCTAACACTGGGGTTACACAGGGTCATTGGGAAAATTAAAGGTGATGTTGTGCAGAAAGTGCCCAGTGTGGCTCCTTCTCCAGGGGATCTTCCCGACCCAGGGACTGAACCCAGGTCTCCCGCACTGCAGGCAGACGCTTTAACCTCTGAGCCACCAGGGAAGCCCAATAACAACAATAATGAACAGCATACGTGTCCCTCATAATTCCGTGCCAAATTCTCAGCCAGGTAACTGGTGGCTCTAGATTGCCTTCTAGGCATCAGAAGCTTGTCTTCCTGCCCTATTTTCTATCATATGACAGCTATGAACCTTTAGTTTAACTTCCTGGCTAGATCACTAAGGTATTTTTACTCTTAGTTTCTAATCTGAGGGATCCCATCAATAGCTTGTTTGAGTGGAAATGGTATTGTTTAGCCTCCAGCAGAGTGGGTTTGCTTTAAACAGTTGCTTTGACTATTATAAATCATCTTAAACCAGCTGGGTCTTATACAAAACTCTTTATCTCAGCACACACACATGCATGAACACACACACACACATACATACGGAGCCTTTCTTTAGACTTGCAACTGAACTTGGTCAAGTTAGTTTTTGGGTATAGATACAGATAGCAGGAAGTACATTCTCTTGGCTGCAGGGTTAAGAGTATTTCTTTGTGTGTTTTAGGCAGACTTGTGGTAATAGTAGTAATAGAAGTAGTAGCAGTAGAATAATAGTAGTAATAGAAGGGA
>SJYA01002839.1:244240-380717 GCA_006410615.1 Neotragus moschatus | reverse complement strand
TACTGCCCCCACCCTCCTTGACCTGCTGCGTCAATCATCCAGAGAAATGCTGATTTGCTGCCTACTCTCAGAGGAATGATTTTGGAGATTTAATTCAAGTGATTCTATTTAATCAAATATGCATCAAGAATCTACCCCAAGTGGAGGGCTATATACTATATGTTATACTTACTCTTTCAGGCTTCCCAGGTTGCGCCAGTGGTAAAGAACCCACCTGCCAATGCACGAGGTGTAAGAATGGGGGTTGAATTCCTGGGTCGGGAAGATCCCCTGGAGGAGAAAATGGCAACCCACTCCAGTATTCTTGACTGGAGAACCTCATGGACAGAGGAGCCTGAAGGGCTACAGCCCATAGGGTTGCAGAGTCAGGCATGACTGAAGCGATTTAGTACACATGCATACTTAATCTTTATTTTATTTTTGTCTCACCATGTCCTGAGGACACCATTCACTTGTGGTTTCAGTGCCCAGCAGAGTCTCTCATATACATAGTAAGAGCCTACTAAATGCTTTGTTGGATGTATGACTGAAAATAGAAGAACTATAAGAGGTCAAAAGTGTGAAGGTATTTATAACCTGAGATTCCCAGGCCCCTGGCAGGCAGTAGAGAACACATACACTAAAAGCCTGAGCGTGAATTCTCCCTCCGGAAGAACTCCTTATCTGCTAAGAGGTTAATTATCCTTATCAAGTCTCAAAGTCCTCATCAATAAAATGGGAAACAATGGGCGATTTTGAGGACTGAACTATTGATGATGTGCTTAGGACAGAATGATGGTGAATAGTGAGCACTTGGCACACAGAGGCAACCCCAAGGCTGCAGCTGGCAAAGATGGCAGGGTGGTGAACATTCGGTCACCTGCAGTAGCGCAGACAGTAAAGAATCTGCTTGCAATGCAGGAGGCCCGGGTTTGATTCCTGGGTCAGGAAGATCCTCTGGTGAAGGGAATGGCAATCCACTCCAGTATTCTTGCCTGGAGAATCCCACAGACAGAGGAGCCTGGCGGGCTACAGTCCGGGGGATCTCAAAGAGTCGGACTCAGCTGAGCAACTAACACTACCAAGAGTGCAAGCTGGTGTGCCCAGGGAAAAGACAGACAGGGGTCATGTGAGATGGAGTGGCTAAGGGCTGGAGCAGAGGCAACAGCTCCCAGAGAGCCTTGAATGGGGTGGGGACCCTCTCAGCATTCTGGTGGGTGAGGGCGAGCTTGCCTGGCTCCTTGGGCAAGCACACCTGACTCTCAGCTGGAGGAGGAAACCACCTACCTTTCCTGCCTGGCACTGGGGTCCTGGATGAACAAGTCTGTCCCTGTGCAACAGGTTTTCACTGCCTGGAAACAACACAAAGGCAACGCTTTGTGTTCTTTGCTTTCCTTTCTGCTCCTTTAGGGTCTGATGGTATCAACTTTGTCCTAGTGAGTGCCCTCTCTGGTGGCTTTTTTTTAGACTGGAGTCTAACTACAGCTCTCAAGGACCATATTTAAAGGGTAGTAAGAATGTGTGGGAAATGGAAAAGAAGAGAGTGGGCAAAGAAGAGGGGTGTGTGTGTGTGTGTGTGTGTGTGTGTGTGTGTGTGTGTGTATGCGTGTGTGTGCTTGTGTGAGCCCAAACACAGAGCAGACAGGAGTGGCCTGGTAGTGGGAAGCACTTATTTAAGGGGACTCCACCCTCTGTGGGCTCCTCCCTGGCTCACTCTGGAATCTTGAGCCCCTGAGAAAAGGATCAACTTTCTTTGGGAGAAAATATGCAAAGAAGTTCAAGTGTATCTTTCCATACTATTTGCATTTCTGGTTTAAATCAAGCCCCTCCTCTCTTGCATCTTTTTTTTCTTTCCTGTGAATGAATATGCCTTTTGATTTTACCTGCTCTTCTATTATAGCTTTGAGTTTCGACTTTTCCAAAATGAAATCTCCAGCCACTCTCATTTTCTCAGCTTCTGGCCCCACTGGCATCTCCATTTTTGCTTTAATTATCCAATTATTGAAGCTATCCAACCTATTTATTCAGGCAATCAAGGCTTTAAATGCACGGATTTATCATTACCTCAAATCACCTGTCACTGTGATTGAATTGAAAGGTAACCAGGATGCTGCAAAAGGTTTGAATCAACATACTTCTGCTCAGTTTGTTATATTTGAGGCTCCTATACATAAATTCAGAGAAGGCAATGGCACCCCACTCCAGTATTTTGCCTGGAAAATTCCATGGACGAGGGAGCCTGATGGGCTGCAGTCCATGGGGTCGCTAAGAGTCGGACACGACTGAGCGACTTTACTTTCCCTTTTCACTTTCATGCATTGGAGAAGGAAATGGCAACCCACTCCAGTGTTCTTGCCTGGAGAATCCCAGGGACAGGAAAGCCTGGTGGGCTGCCGTCTATGGGGTTGCACAGAGTCTGACACGACTGAAGCGACTTAGCAGCAGCAGCAGCAGCATACATAAATTAAAATTTGTAGGAGGAAATTCTAAGAAGAGGAGAGAGAAGAAAAGAGTGATGGAGGGAAAGGGCGTGAAGAATGTGTGGAAAAGTTTTGTCTCAATTCCTATAAAGATTGACCTATACCATTATTTGATTCCCCCCGCCACCTCAATTCTCCTCTTTCCCATCGCNATACATAAATTAAAATTTGTAGGAGGAAATTCTAAGAAGAGGAGAGAGAAGAAAAGAGTGATGGAGGGAAAGGGCGTGAAGAATGTGTGGAAAAGTTTTGTCTCAATTCCTATAAAGATTGACCTATACCATTATTTGATTCCCCCCGCCACCTCAATTCTCCTCTTTCCCATCGCTCACCATGGTTGCTATCCCTTGCTATTTCCTCTATAGCCATATTGTCAGGACCAGTACAACCAGATACAAAGGGCTGGAGGGGCATTAGATTACAGAGAAGCTGGTCTAGGCAGATCCACGCTGCTGTAGGAACTATATCTACTCTCTGGAAGTGAAAGTGTCAGTCCCTCAGTCATGTCTGACTCTTAGCGACCCCATGGACTGTAGCCTGCCAAGCTCCTCTGTCCATGGGGTTCTCCAGGCAAGAATGCTGGAGTGGGTTGCCATTTCCTCCTCCAGGGGATCTTCCTGACCCAGGGATCAAACTCAGGTCGCCTGCATTGCAGGCAGATTGTTTATCATTTCAGCCACCAGGGAAGTCCTAGCTACTCTCCAGAGACACCTGAAATAAGTCCATTTTCCCATTTATCTGATTGCTCAAACAAGCTGCTTTTTTCCAAAATTAGTAGCTTCTTTCTTTCAACAATTTCTCCTTCACCATTCTCGGCATTTGATTTCAACTTATTAAATCCTTTATTAAAAGATGGTGCCCTAGACTGTAACACAAAACTCTAAGTGTTTTATGTTCAGAGGGGCAATCACCTCCCTTTCTCTGGGCATGGTAATTCTATTAATAGAGCCTCAATGCCAAATAGGAAAAGCAGTTTGTCAAGGCTCTATATTGTCACCCTGCTTATTTAACTTATTTATGCAGAGTATATCATGAGTAATACTGGGCTGGAAGAAGCACAAGCTGGAATCAAGATTGCTGGGAGAAATAGCAATCACCTCAGATATGCAGATGACACCACCCTTATGGCAGAAAGTGAAGAGGAACTAAAGAGCCTCTTGATGAAAGTGAAAGAGGAGAGTGAAAAAGTGGGCTTACAGCTCAACATTCTGAAAACTAAGATCATGGCATCCAGTCCCATCACTTCATGGCAAATAGATGGGGAAACAGTGGAAACAGTAGCTGACTTTATTCTTTTGGGCTCCAAAAATCACTGCAGATGGTGATTGCAGCCATGAAATTAAAAGATGCCTATTCCTTGAAAGGAAAGTTAAGACCAACCTAGACAGCATATTAAAAAGCAGAGACATTACTTTGTTGACAAAGTTCTGTCTAGTCAAGGCTATGGTTTTTCCAGTAGTCCTGTATGAATGTGAGAGTTGGACTATAAAGAAAGCTGAGTGCAGATGAATTGATGCTTTTGAACTATGGTGTTGGAGAAGACTCTTGCGAGTCCCTTGGACTGCAAGGAGATCCAACCGGTCAGTCCTAAAGGAGATCAGTCCTAGGTGTTCATTGGAAAGACTAATGTTGAAGCTGAAACTCCAATACCTTGGCCACCTGATGCGAAGAACTGATTCATTGGAAAAGACCTTGATGCTGGGAAAGACTGAGGGCAGGAGGAGAAGGGGACGACAGAGGATGAGATGATTGAATGGCATCATTGACTCAATGGACATGATTTTAGGTTTACTCCGAGAGTTGGTGATACACAGGGAGGCCTGGCGTGCTGCAGTTCATGGGGTCACAAAGAGTCGGACACGACTGAGTGACTAAACTGAACTGAATGCTTTTTAAGCTTCTTTGGCGCATCATATGCTGCTATTTTCCCTTTGATGTGCTTTCTTTGGTTGTGAGTTTTTGAGAAACCTATATAGAGTAATTTATATTTAGCCTTTTAAATTTTAATAGGTAAATCTGGCCCAGTGTACTAGTCATGGAGACCAGTTGGGATGGCAACACACCCCTCAAAATATTTACCACTTTCACTGAAACTGTAGCTCTCTGCATCCTCATCTTAGTTACTAAGGCTGTTGACCTGAGCAGAGTTAATATAAAATATTGGGGCAAGCCACTAGGCACCACCCAGTGGATTGCTACTACTCCATGAACTGGTATTTGCAGGGTTCACTCTCCCAGTCAAAGGCAAATTCTCACTCAGGATAGTCCTGGGGCTCCAGTATTGCTTCTATTCTCAGTATGAGGAAGGCTTCCCAGGAGGCACGGTGGTAAGGAATCCGCCTGCGATGCAGGAGACCTGGGTTCAGCCGTTGATCAGGAAGATCCCCTCTGGAGGAGGAATTGGTTATTACGCCAGTATTTTTGCCTAGACAGTCCCATGGATGGAGGAGCCTGGCAGGCTACAGTCCACAGTGTTACAAAGAGTCAGATGCAACTGAGCACTCACACTCTCAATAGAAAGAGAAAGAACAATGGACTAGTTTGGTCAAAATTGTCTTAGTAAAACACCAGCCTAAAAGAGGACTCCATCAAGTACAGACTCATATACTTCACAGTTTGTTTTTTTCTTATGTGGGTGAAATAGTAATACAAGCTGTTGACATACTCATTTTTCGCATATAAATTTCTCAATAATGCACTGTGTAATAACAGATGTAATCGATCTATTCTATTTGTTTTCTCCAAAGTAATTTAAAACACTCCCTTACTTCCTTTGTTTTTGAGCTTGGCTAATATCCTCACACTAGCTTGTTTCCATCTGTGTGTTTGGTCAAAGCAAGTTTATCTGAAAAATTTCAAAGAATCAGCTTCATCTCTGCTTGACGGCATGTGGTAAATGAAGGTATTTCTGGTAAGATTTATTGTATCACCTTCCAGGAAGCACTAACTCCAGAGAGGACCAGATTGCAGAGATCTATATATTAAAGTTGCTCTTCCTATCTCTGGGCCCAGGTGGAGGGGACAAATGGATTCCTACCTGACTGCAAAATATGATATATTATTATAAACAGAGTCTTGAATTATAGAAAATACTAGTTAGCATAATTACATTACCATATTTTTATATGGAGATTATTATTCAAATACCAAACAGGCAATCTTCCATTGGAAAAAACCAATAAACACTCTCAATCCAGACTGTCACTGTTATGTATGTCATAGTACAAAACAATTTTAAAGTTTAAAACCCATTACATTACAAGAGCTATTCACTTCAAGTAGGTGGCAATTTGCTCCTTTTTTTTCCACCCTACATTTTGATAGCTATTCACCTCTATCAATTCTTATCTTGCCCATTCTTTAGAAACCAATTGCAGTTTAAAAAGTGCCCATCTATTTCTGATTGAAATCTTCACATGCTGGTTTTTTAAACTATTTTTCAATCTCTTAATAAAATAGATTGCCTCCAGGCTGCCAGTTAGGAAACCCACTAACCATGCAGCAATTTGTAGGTCCACCCTGGCTTGTGGGTTTTCCTTGCTCCTAACCTTATCCAAGAAATACCAGATTTCCACTATTGCTACTATATATGAGACAGTTCAAAGGATTAAACTTACTTAACATTTTATAAACAGGACAAATTTTTGGATTCAAATGACTCAAACTCTAAGCCCTTTTAGTCCATGAAATAAGTCGATAAAATAGATCTTACAACTTTTCCTTTACTTGTTTCCTGTTAACTTCTCTGACTCTCGTTAGATTGAAAAGTCTCTCCATTTTGAGCAAAACCTCCTTCTGTAAGAGGGGCTCTCAGTGCCTCGGGTTGGAATAAACACTTCCTAAAGGTCTACGCTTGGCTGGCCAGAAGCCAAGCGACGGAGACAAAGACGAGGCGGCTCTCCCGGAGGGCTCACACTTCAGAGAGAGAACTCTCGGAGACAGCCTCCGAAATTAAGGGGGGAGGTTCACACTGTGAGATCACCTGTGAGTTGAAGACGCAAGGAGTCAGGGAGTGAAGGAATGTTTCCCAGGACCCAGGAAGGTCCCTCAGAGACGGAGATGAGAATTTGTTAGGTGGAGGGACCATCTGGTGTTGAGGAATGAGCATGGCGTGAGCAGAAGGCAGTGAGAGGTTGGCCAGACTGACACCTGTCCCATCCATCTTCCTGGGTCAGAGGAGGAAAAGCCATACTTTTCCTTTTACACTATGGTCCTCATCCCCCCCCACCCCCACTCAGGAGGCCCGTGCCCTTTCCATAACCGTGGTCTCGTTATTTCCCAGAGTTTGAATGTACTGTGACCTTAAACCCCACACACATCCTCTTGGCTTGCATCAGATCAAAGTAAACCTCTTTTCAACCCCAAATGCCAATATCAGAAAACTTTAAGATAAGGCAACTCAATAAAACATATCAGGGCTGGACGCTGCACATTCCCAGGCTTTCAAATTCTTTAGTAGCAGGTGCAAGGTGGAGAAGTGTCAGCCCCACAAGAACAGTAGGCAGTGTCCTGCTCGGAGGCAGGCGTGTCTGTATGGAGAATCAGAGCAAGTTATATGCACTAAAGATGACACTTAAAAATGACTGAGGTTTTTATATTCATCATAGAAGGCCTAAGAAGAGAAGGGGTAGTGGAGACAAAGGCATGGACATGTGCAGTTGGGCTTTTACATTCAAGGAAAGGCAGCAAATAATCCTTTTTGGCTGACTATATCAATAATACAATTTTATACGTTATAACATACTATCTATTGCATGCTCTCACTTACTCTCACACACCAGCTTGTGAGGGGTCACTGAACACATGGGGAAGTAGACCACGGCTTGAGTAGGTTAAGGATCCTGTCTGCAGCCCTTTAGCCACTAAGTGTTGAAGTCAGGACTCAAGCCCATGTTTATCTCGTCCATATTGAGAAGGATATAGTTCAGGGGAGGTAAAGATTTATTTTGAAGAGGTAAATGAGAAAAGCTGATGGAGCACATCTCCAGAGGAGAGGGAGAAGATGGGTTAGAAAATCAGCCATGGTGACAAATGAGAGCCTCTGGGGAGGACGTGGAAGGGACTGACTGGCTAATGTAAGGGACTCAGAATCCCAGACAAACTCGGGCCCCTGATGTTGGATTTGGTGGTTCAAGGTGAATGCAGCGGACGTTTGGTGACAGAGGTCTTGTTTTTATGCCATCAGATCCCACAGACACCTTCTACTAGGCTCTCCCTAGGGTCCACAGGACCCTGTCCTGGGAAGATTAAAATGCCGGGAAATGCAATCCAGGCCTTTTCAGGGAATAGCATTGAAGTTGATTCACAAAGACAAATCTGGAATCAAATGTCAGGGCGTGGGTGTTGGGGGCATGGCAGAGAAACTAGAGCTGGTGATCCCCCAGGCTCTGGGTCACATGGGCTAGTTTCCGACACAGTCAGACCTCGGGGCGAGGATCCATGTCCCCAGCTGACTCCCTGGGTTGCAAAAGTCTGTGTACCTTGAGTGAGTGTCTAATCAGGAACTGACTATTTGGGGCCACTTGATAGCTAATCACCCTTCATTCTTCTACCTACTTTCTCTGGAGGAGGGTTTCATAATAATGATCTCCAGAAAGCTACTCCAGAAGGTTCTTTTAAACCATCACCGGGTCCCGCCTGCCCCTGTGGCTTTATCATTTGGCAAAGGAGCGTCTGTCATTTTTATTCCTCCCTTGCCTTGCAGAACACTGCGTGGGGAGGGCGTAGGGAGGGGAGTATTGTTATCCCTTTTAACACTGCTATTTTTATTATAAAAGATGGAGACATAGTAGGAGGTTAATGACTGCTCAGAATAAAAACAAATAGTGACTAAGGACAAATACTCAAACGAGACATTGTCTTGCTGGGGGAATGATATTCAGCAGTGACGCTTGTGTGCAGTTTCCATTTCCCTCTTTAAAGACAGTGTAAACCAGGGGTTATATAGGCTCCTTGGCCAGCATTATATTGTCTCCCACGGTCAAGTGACCTAACAAAAGAGATTCTATTGGAGGGACAAGAACCCCAAGGGCCAAGAGCTTGTTTCTTCCTATTCCCAGCATCATACTTCCTATTTCCTTCACCTTATAGAGTAAGTTGTCACCTCACACTGATTATCCAGGCTCCTTGCAAAGCCCTGTCCTGGGCACTGAGGGGTGGGTGACCGTGGCAGACCATCAGCTCTATAGACCGTATCCGCGAGCTCCTGGCTGCTCCTATCACAGAAATTTGACAAGAGGGAAGAGCGTGGTGGCTAGGTTTCCTTCCTCCCCTCCAGGCTTTCCCAGAGCTCCATGGTCCTCTCCAAGTCCTCCAGCGTGCTTCTGCTCAGCTAGGTCCGTGCCTCTCAAGCCACACTGCACAGTAGCTTTCAATGCCTGGCCCTGGCTAGCTTGTCATCATAGACAGGCTCTTAATAAGAGTGTAGGCTTCCCGCAGACTCCTGATCTGATGGATTTATTCTTTAGAATGTAACTGTATTTATTCATCCCATAAACATTTTTCTTTTTTGCAAAAAATGGAAACATACATCTTTGTTTTATAAGACAATTTTTAATGATATATTGTGAACATCCTTTCATGTCAAAAAAACTGAGAACTCTAACATCTTTGTCCTTCTTTTTCTTGTCCTCCATTACATTTGGAGGGCCAGTGTTTCTCCACATATGCAAAAGAGTAAATTTTGCCTTTGGTCACTGGACTTTTTCTCTTGTCCCTGTTCAGTGATACATCCATCTCTCATCAGGCACCTGTGAGAGGGTAGCATCAGCGCTTATGGGAAAAGAGCGTAGATTCCTCCCATGAAAGCAACAGATATCCATCTTTCCCCCCAAATCAAGAACCAACAGTCAGAGACAAATTGGGGAAGCTCATCAAGGACCACCACTCATCACTGGCTCATAGCCACTGATGAACCAGTATTCATCAGAAGCCACCAGTTATCATCCTGAATGAATTCAGAGAAGCTGAGTTTCTGTATGTCTTATTTATTAAATATAACCCAAGTGGGAGTTTTGCTTACCTTTTCTTCTTTGGTCTTGGGACAGTAAGTCTTTTGTAAATGCAAGCTCAGGGACTGGTCCATTTTGTCATCAAATCTGCTGTTCCCTTCTGCTTACCTCCCTACCCAAACTCACCATGTCATCTTGGAAAACCTCTGCTTTTAAAATTATATTCATGGTTGAGGACTAGCTTAGGTGGTAGGTGCCCTGGGACACCCATAACCTCCAGCCTATAGGGAAAGCTCCCTCTCCAGCCCTCATGGATTTTCCTTTCCTGGGAGAATATGGCACCTACAGTTAGTGCTATTTTCTGCTTTATAATCATGTTAGCACCATTTTTTCTCCACACTTCCAATATAGTGTACAATTTCTAACAATTCTGCAAAGCTGGTTTTTTTATTTTAGAGTTATGGTATATGGTTGCTGTTTTATAGCTTCTTAAACATGGATCATTTCTATCCAACAATCCGAAGAAGTGACACTGTGCCCTTGAAAAGTGTTGTTTTATTTGAATCGGATATAATACTGCTAGGATACATGCTATTCCAAGGAACTGGCTGTGTGTAAGTTTTCCTTGTAAATGTCTACCTTCCAACTTTAATTCTTGGTGAGTGTTTCTTGTGTTGAATTAACACATCTTTTAGAGGTAATACAGGTATAATAACTGAGTGATTTACATATAATCCCTCCTTCCTGGAGTCCCTCTTAGGAGGGTGGGTTTCTTCAATGGACTGAATGGACTTCAGTTCAAATAGACTTGCTAAAAAATGGTGAACTTTTTCTTGAGTATGCTGTTGTCTACTTGTCAGTGCTTATTTGTTCATATTATTCCAGATCTACCCTGCAATCATATGTGAAAGCTAGGGCAATCAGTTAAATCCCCATTTGACAGATGAGGAAAATGAGGCCCAGAGAGATCTTGGGACTTCCCTAGGATTCCATGGATAGTGGATAATCTAGAATCAGAAGCCAGTTTTCCTGCCTGGACTATTCTCTTGGCAACACACACATAGATGTTCTGACAACCATCTGTTTCTTCAAGTCATTTTGCTTCTAAAGTATAGTCATATTTCTGCTGCTGCTGCTAAGTCGCTTCAGTCATGTCCGACTCTGTGCGACCCCACAGATGGCAGCCCACCAGGCTACCCCATCCCTGGGATTCTCCAGGCAAGAACACTGGAGTGGGTTGCCATTTCCTTCTCCAATGCATGAGAGTGAAAAGTGAAAGTGAAGTCGCTCAGTCGTGTCTGACCCTCAGCGACCCCATGGACTGTGGCCCACCAGGCTCCTCCATGCATGGGATTTTCCATGCAAGAGTACTGGAGTGGGGTGCCATTGCCTTCTCCGAGTCATATTTCTAATCCCATGTAATTCTCAGAAGAGCTCTGGTAGAAATCCTTGGATAAGGGTTATCTGCATTATTATTTCCATTTTATGGANGGCCCACCAGGCTCCTCCATGCATGGGATTTTCCATGCAAGAGTACTGGAGTGGGGTGCCATTGCCTTCTCCGAGTCATATTTCTAATCCCATGTAATTCTCAGAAGAGCTCTGGTAGAAATCCTTGGATAAGGGTTATCTGCATTATTATTTCCATTTTATGGAGAGAGAAACACAGGGACTTACGGGGCTTTCCTGGCCACATGTGGATGAGGTGGAAGAACACTCAGCCCCTAGACCCTCCACATTCCATTTTGATACCTTTCTACACATACACCATGTATTTCAGAGGTAGGTCTCCCTGCTGCCAGTAATTTCTAAGAAGAAATCATGAGCCTCAGCCGGAACTTCTGGGTGGCCTTCAAAGAAAACATGCCACCCAAATGAACCCATCTCCTGGTAGTAAGTGACAGGCAGGTGTGCAAGTGGTGTGGTCCCATGGAAAGAACCAGGTCTTGGGCATGCAGCCAGGGTGAGAAGCCAGGCCTTCTGATTTCCAGGCCAGGGCTGTTTTTCCTAATTCCACTAATAGGAGAAGTCAAAAACTTTTACCATGAAGAAAAATTAAGTGAATGTCAGACCAGGGGTCTGGTTTCCCCCATGACAAATGTAAAGAATGATTCCCACAATCTTCCAGTGGAAGGGGTAGAGTGTCCATTTCCATGCTACTTACGTCCCTCAGGTATTTTAGAATGACTCTATCCACTGTTAACTGGGTAAAATGACCCAGAGTCTTAATTCCGCCAATACTAATATTTCCCCAGCTCTGTGTTGAAGAAAGAATGAATAAATTTGGCCTTGTAAGAGGTGGAAGGAGATGGTTGCAATGCAGTCACTCCCCAAGGGAGGATAACAGATGGATAGATTTCCTGCTGTTGTGATGGGTGGCCCGGAATCAGCAAAGAAGGGGCTTGCTCACACAGGCATGTGTGACCAATGCTAGTTCCCTGGGCCAGAGCCAGGACTCTGGGACCGCGCTGCCGCTTCCCTTAGAAAAAGTCCAATCTTGTTCAAGAGCCGTTATTCCACTATAGGTATAGATATATTATATATTGATATATGTATGTTTTTTCTCTGCTTTGTGTTGTCAGGGCTAAAGTGAGGCAGTAACCCACATGGAAGTCAGTTTTTAAATAAAACAGCTAAATTATTCGATGTGACTAACTAACATAAACCACAGTGAGGAGTAGAGGTGAAGGAAGTATCCCTTCTGCCTTTGGGGAGCCTACACTCCAGTGTAAAAGTCATGATGGCACACTTGACAAGTCAATGAGGGATTCAAGGGTAGTGACGATGAATGGGACTCGCTGAAGAACAGAAAGTCTGGCTGTGGTAGCCCAGGAAAGGGAGCAGTCCAAGGCGGACAGGGTGATCTGCAACCCACCCGGGGAGGGGTGAGACTTGATCTGGCTCTTGACTGCTGAAGTGCTGCTGGACAGGAGAGTCAGAAGGGAGGTGATGCCAAAGGCAAGAAGCACTGGCTGTGCAGGGGACAGGGGAGGTGAGAGGGGACAGGAGAGCTGGGTTGACTCACTTCCCCTGAGACAGACAGACTTTTTGTGCCCAGGCACTTTCTTTCTCTTAATCACAGAGGATGACATGAGGAGATGTGGATATTTCAGGATAAAGCCACCTCCATCTCCAGAGGTTCAAGGAGCATCTTGGGTGATGAAGGGTGCAAAATGGAGGGATAGCACCCAGCTTCCAGACAGATAAAATCCATCCCTTCCCTTCAGCTTTAAACGAAGAATATACCAGAACTGTGTTACCTAAGTACAGAAAACTATTGAAAGGAAATGTGGAAATTAGGATTGCTTTGAGGATCTGTAGAAAGTCGATACAATGTTAATCACTAGAAAGCTTTGGATCTCTTACTGATACATTTGCATGCATGACTGAAGGACCAAATTCCAGGAGAGGCCTTGTCATTAGGAAGTAGTTACAGGACTTCCAGTGACCATATTTCACATGTTCTTAAAGGCAGATAGTCTCTGTCCTCTTCCAGAGTAGCCATCTTTTCCCAAGCATCTCTAAGGGCTAGCCATCCAACCTCTATTCTTGGGACAGCTTATTCCACTGATACACCAGCATCCATCAGTGACGATTAGCAGGGACTGAACCAAGGGTACATTTCTAGGGCAGAGGATGCCATGGAATCCTGGTGCTGAGAAGGTAGAGGGGAAATAGTACTGGAAGGTAGGAATGCACCGACACTTGGCTTTGCCAATTTCAAATCACAGTTGAAACCTGGGCTTGGCATACTCATCAACTGTTATTATTGCCCTTTATGTCTCTATTACTTATTATGTTTCTCTTAAGTCATTAACTCTGAGACTGGAAGACCATCCCAAAATAAGAGTGGGCAGTGGAGTACCAGCATTTGGATAGGATATTACCACTGCAGAGCAATTTTGTCCTTGCTGTATTGGGAAGCTTCTTTTGAGAATTTTTATTTTCACATTAAAAATTCCAGCTGTTAAAGAGCACTGGGTGTATGGTCAAAATACTGTGACATCACAGTTGACCTTGCCATTAAACAGTCACGGCTGGTGTGTACTTATTGGATCATGGGTGTTCAGTGGGTGTTTGTCAAGTGAATAGAAAACTCAGGGAAAAACATTTAGTTTACCTGGGCTTAAGTTTCCTCATCTCTAAAGGAGGAGAAATAACCCTTAGCATCCCCAGGATCTCTGTGGGATAAAAATGAGGTAATGGTTTTTCAAAACACTTTAAAAGTTAAAAGTTCTATAGAAATACAAACGGTTGCTATAGCAAACTGAGTTGGGAAAGGCGAGTGAGTAGAATGCAGGAAACTCTGGGTCTGGTCTAACTCTGTCTATAAACAATAAATCTTGGGAAGCCTTGTGCCTTCCTGGACCTCAGCTATCTCTTATGTAAATACACGATAATAGAGCCTGTTTACTTCACAGGGTGCTTTTGAATGTCCACCAAGATGATTACAAGTTGCTTTTCTCTGATGAGCTATGAAAAAGTTATGGGTGTCCAACTCTTCATGCCTCGCTTAGTTGCAATTCTGGAAACAGTCTGCCCCTGGAGAAGTGCAGCCTTTACGGGGAGCCCCTTTCTTCCTGCCGCTTGTCATCTGCACCATGTGTTTCCCATTAGCCCTTCCTGTGCGTTCCCCTTCCGGCCTGTGTCCTTAGCATCATTGCTCACCATCTCCCAGATGCAAGGTCTCCATAGAATCCCAGAACGTTCCAGCTGGACAGGGTCTCTGAGTCTATGAAACTAACTCCCTTATCTTATACATGAGAACGTGAAGGCTCAGAAACACGGCTGCGCAGTGGCAAAGATTAGAACCAGAGCCTGGGTCCAAGCCTAGTGTTCTTTTTACTACATGTCACCTCAGGCCTTTTAAACATTGTACTTCCCAATGCAATGGATTTTATTACAGAAAATCCCATCTGCCCAGGGTTCACCTGGATTCATAACTAATGCTGTTACATGAAATCGATAAATCTCTCTCTAACCATCTCAAGAGTCTCCCTGGAAGCCTGCCTGAGTGGCATTGGTGAGCATGGCCCCAGCCTGCTCCTCCACTCTGCCCCAGTTGTTTCTCTCCCATGCAGCAAAAGAGAAGAAATAAGGGATGGAAAAACTCTACCTCACCTCCATAAATTTTGAGTCAGATGATGCAGTCTGACAAGGTAAACCAAAAATGAGCACTTGAGCATGGAGAGGGAGCAGCTCGCTTTGTTTTCTCAACATGAAACAAACATCAGATTGGAATTACTGCATGACATCATATGTGGGTTTGTTTCTCTTCAGGACAGCTGAATCGACATGTTGGATTTCATATATAAGTATCTAGCCCAGCAATTTTTTAAGACTTTTTTTCTGAGTGTCAGAAAGTTTGGTCTCCAGTCCTGATGTCATTTTTGTCTTTGTGTCCCTAGTTGATCACATCCCATGTCTGAGCTTCAGTCTCTTCATCTGTGAAATGGGTGGGGTAACCTAGATGCTCCTTCTCTTCTGACGAAGATGTTCTAGTGCAGTCCCTCAGCCCGTGCTCACTGTCATTGAACAAGAGGCCTTTTAAACATTTGCAGTCACCCACCTACAACAGTGGCAGCTTCACACAAGAGCCCCCAAGCAAAGGGCTCTGTTCAGGGCAAATGATAAGCTAAATCTCAAATGGAGGTAGGTTACCCTGTCCCAGCTCCTGTGTGCTGACAGTTCACATTACCATCTTTCAGAAGGACATGATAATACAGTGTCTGGATTGTAAAATTGCTCATAAAACATTATGGGATTGTAGGAAATCTGGGTCCCTGTAAGGACAATGTTGGAATCCAACTCGAGCATGAGTGGAAAATAAATAGTGAGCTATGTGAAGCTGTCATCTTTTCCCCAAATGGAGCAGAGAAAGTGAAGATAAATGGAAATACCATCAATTACTGTTTTTCCCAGTGGGAAAGTGATAAAGATATTTAAACGATGTGTGACACAGTGAAGTGTGGGTCCTAATGGAGGGCTTCCCATGCTTAACACGGGAGACCTTTTAGGTAATGGAATGAGTAGGAAAGCTAGGAGGGGAGAGCAAAGAGAAAGAAGAAATGAGAGTCTTGGGGAGCCAGGCTGAGTCTACACATAGCAGTAAAATAAAAATCAGACTGAAACTAAGACCGTGTTTGCACAAGGTCTAATGTCTATTGTCTAAGTGGAGACCCAGAAAGGAAAGACAGAGATGAGACTCCCCAGAGGGGTAAATGGGGAAATTAAAAGATTAGGCTGTGAGTGCTTGGAGACCAGTCCCTTGAGCCCCTGTTCTGAGCCACAAGAAGCTCTGTGCCAGTGGAGGGAGCAGGGGTTTAGGCCAAGTCCCAGCCTTGACGTTACCCTTTCCTCCCTTTCCCTTGGTCTTCGGGACCTCCCTCAGAGGTTCACCCTGCCCACTTCTGGGGCTTCTATATGCAACATAGAGACTGCACTGTGGATGGTTCCTAAATCTGCCCCTGGGTTCCATCCCCTCTCCCCTGTGGGGTCCAGTCCCCCATGTCTCTAGCCTTCTGCCAGCCCTCTTCACCGCAGCAGCCCCCCACCAACTGCCAACCCAGTGGAGTCTCCACTCATCTCTCTTTTACTCTCTCATGCTCCCTTTCCCAATTTTTACCATGTGACGAGGCACCAACAATTTCTCCTGTCTCTCTAGACTCAAGCTTTAAATTCTTCTATTCACCTCCCCTGTCTTATGGCTCCCAGATTCAGCTACATTTTTTAAGTGAAATCTCTGTCTACAAACTCTACATTGTGAGACTCTTCTCACACATTATTCCCATACTACTCTAACAGCCCCCGCACACTGGCCCAGGCTCCATCTTCTTCCTACTTGAATCTACCCAGTGTCATTTTGCCAGTCTGATAATCCTTAAGCATCTTACTAGTCATACTTATTCCTCTGCTTAGAAATCTGCTATGGCTTCCTGTTAAGTGTGAGTGGCGCACTTAAGCACAGGCGGCGGAGAGGAGCCTTCCCGCATCTGAGGTCAGAGGAGGCAGCCGGTGGGGAGCCACCCCTCAACCGAGGCCAGGGGCGACAGCTGGAGGAGCCACCCTACGCCAGAGGCCAGAGGCGGTACCTGAACCAGGGGCAGCGGCCTGGAGGAACAACCCAATGTCCAAGGAGCTGTGGCTGTGTGGGCGCAAGAGGGCCTAGAAGAGCTATCCCCATGTTGAGGGTCAGGAAGGGCTGTAGTGTGGAGATACCCCTCATCCAAGGTAAGGAGCAGTGGCTGCACTTTGCTGGAGCAGCCGTGAAGANTGGGAGGGATTGGGGGCAGGAGGAGAAGGGGACGCCCGAGGATGAGATGGCTGGATGGCATCACGGACTCGATGGGCATGAGTCTGAGTGAACTCCGGGAGTTGGTGATGGACAGGGAGGCCTGGCATGCTGTGATTCATGGGGTCGCAAAGAGTCGGACACGACTGATGACTGAACTGAACTGAACTGATGGCTTTCTGTTTCCAAAAGTTGATCAGAATGACTGGCCCTCTTTGGCCCTCCCATCTCTGATCGTAGTTTCAGCTTCTCTTTCCCCTGTTCTCTTTGCTATTCTGCTATTCCTCCACATTCTTATTATTCCCACTCATTCCTACTCTAGTTTATGTTTCATAGCCTATTTTAGGCAAAAGCCAAGACCTCTTCCTCTAGGAAGCCTTCTTGACTACTGAGACTGGGGCTGATGAATGTACTTCCTGGGTATTGGTATTCAGCTTTGGATTAGAAGCTGATCCATGTGATCAGTCTAAGATATGGGGCCAAACATAGTTAACTCTTAAGCTTTCATCTTCCCCTTTCTTTAGGCCCTTTCTATAGTACGGAGAGCATTATGAGTTCATTGATAGTCTATGAGTATCTGTATGTATCTGATCAACTACATGGCCAGCTCAATTATTTACATAGATTTGATTTTTGAGAAAGGAGCACAAATATTAGCCATTTCAGTGAATATTTTTAAGGAAATGCAAGTAAGTAATAATATTGACCATAAACATTGCCTTAACACAGAACCACTGAACCAATGCTACCCATCCGAACTTCAGGACATTCTGTGGAACCTATTGGGCTAGCACACTGCTCTCTAGGGCCCCAGTGCACTCTACTCCTACTGATCATGCTGTGTGATTCCACAAATCAGTCATGTTTGTTCCCCAGACTTTTTTATGCTGGTTGTAGCTATAAGTGCGTAATTTATTTAAGCATTATGCAAAACTGTAAAATATGAATGCAAGGTGTTGTTTCTTTGATAAAAACCAAATGGATTGCTTTGGAAAAGTCAGTAAATGAGAATTTGATTAAAAAAAAAAAAGAACTTATGTGGGTGAGACATCTCTAAGAGGTTAATTCAAATCATAAATGTCTTGATGAAGTCTAAATTCTCATTATTTGGAAAATATCTTTTAGGTTCTGGCTTTACTTTAAAGAAACCGAAACTAGATTATTTAAATTATACTTTCTGGGAACGGCTGGAGGGAAAAAATGATGCAGAACTTTAGTTAGAAGGACTTTACTCAAAGAAAAATCATTGGCCCTGCATGAAAATATTGGTAAATGAATGCACATTTACAAATCTAAGCTAAAACAAAAAGTTTACTGTTTTTGTGTATGTTTAAAATAATTTGACTCATTATCAAACATTATTCCAGACTGTGTTAGATAAAGTAATCACTGTTCAACCTCAGCACAGGTAAACATTTTTCTACAGTTTTAAATAAAAAGGACAGTTTCTCTTCTGAAGGCTAGAAGTTTACACATCACATGTGAGGTGCAAAAAACAGCCCCTTAGTGGGCAGTAGCCTCCAAGGAAACTTTCAAGGATCTTTACCTCCTGGAGTCTGCACCTTATATATAATTTCCTGCTTCATCAAAGTAGGCTGCCTTGTGAGACCAATAGCATATATGGAGATGGTGGTGTGTGACTTCCAAGCCTGGGCCATTGGGATTTGAGCTCGACATCTTATACTTTCAGTACTTACTGACACTGGGGGAAGCCAATTGCCATGTTGCAAGGGCACTCAAGCAGCCTTATGGAGAGACCCTATGATTGAAGAACTGAGGATTCCTGACAAGAGCCAGCACCAGTTTGCATGCCACATGGGTGAGTCAGCTGAGAAGTGTATCTTCTAGCCCTAAGCCACATCTTCAGATAACAGGTGCCCTGGCTGCCATTTGACTGAAACTTCACGAAAAACCTAAGCCAGAACTATCTAGCTCAGCTGCTGCCAAATTTAGGACCCTTGGAAACTGACAGATGTTCGCTTAGTATTATTGTTTTGAGTCATTATATTTTGGAGAGATTTGCTATACAGCTTTAGATAACACACAGTTGCCCAAGCAGAACTGTTACTTCTAACCAGGAAGAGCCTGATGCTGAACACAGATAGCCAGGACACCCACTCTACCGAGAGTACAATGGACCTACTGCATGTGTTCTCGTGGGTCTTCTAAAATTAAAAAGGAGAAAGGATTAAAAAGGTTCATTTTGAACAGCGTATAGGACAGAACTACATCAGAAACCAAATGTGATCAATAGTTAGATGGTCAAGAGCAAGACAGAGTGAAGGGACATGAGAGAGGGTTGTTTATCCTTCTTTTTTATACTTTAAACTTCAGTGACACACATCATACCCCCAAGTAGAGTCAGAGAGGGCTGTGCAGAATCCCGGGGATCATCCAGGTCAGAGTGTGCTTCATGAACCCGGGTTGTAGACACGAGTCTGTGACGATTTTTCCTCCACATGGCATGTTCCTCTCACTGGTATCTAGTTATTGCACTCTTGGGTCTAACAGCAGCAATGCTCTTTGACAGACTGGTCAGAGCTTATTAGGCACTGGTCAGCAATATTAGTCACTTCTTTCCTCTTCACAAAACTCCTATTAAAACTTGAGACATCAAATGATAAGACTCTGGCTGTGTCTTTGATGCATTTGCTCAAAGCAAATGTTCTCCTACCTAATTGCTAAGCCACGGATACAAAGCTCGCACTAGAGGAACCTCTGCCCGCCTCTAATACAGCAACTCAATGACACCATCAAAACGAAATCACCTCTTCTTTCCCCCCAGAAGTAAAAGAGGGCTAAAAGTTTACTTAAACAGAGACTTGAAGTAAATCTATCCTTTCAAAAGATAAATTTCTCCCTTCATCCTTACTGGCCACATTTAAATTCTCCTATAGCTTTGATCAAATCAATATTCTGTTTAAGAACCTCAAATGACTCTCTAGTGTCATCCAAATAAATGTCCAAGCATCTTTGGCTGACACTTAAGTAACCTTGGTAACAATGGCTCCAATCTAGCCTGAAGGTACTTCTCTGGTTACCTCTACTCACAACTTAGGGACGTGAATCTGGAGCCCCAACACATGCTGACTCTTCTCAGAACACACACGACACTTCTGAGCCTCTTGCTTTCACTCTTGCCCTCTTCTCTCCAGTAATCAGTCTTATTTTATTACAGTCCCCAGCCTTCCACACATCCTTAGAGTCCAGCAGTTGCACACACTGGAGGCCCCACTCCCACGACAAAGCCAGTAACTGCTGGCACCTCCAGATTTTTATGCCACTCACTCCCAAGAGATTGGCTTCTCATTCAGTAGTGCAGCAGCTGCCCAGGTTCTGTTCATATTTTATCTCCCCTCAAAACTGGGACATGCCCAGAGGGTGGGAATCAGGTCTCACTCTTTGTTGTTTCCCACACAGCAGCTAGCAGTGTCCTTGGCATTTACAAGGAATTTAATATACATTTGATGAGTAAATGAATTGCTGTGTTCCAACTACAACTCTATGTTTTTGCTTTTCTAAAACTCAGTCTATTGCCTGCCCCATGAATACATTTATTTCAAAGGGAGAATTGCAAAAAGACAAGAACAGAGATATGACATGGAATGGGTAGTGCCATTTTCCTGCATACTTTCATTGCAAATCTGCCTACCTAGCTAATTTTCATCTCCAAATCCAATCATTAACTTCATTTGATTACACTGACTGCAAGTCTTTCTTATAAAAAGGAGTTTTAGATGATGAAGTCTGTGGCTACCTGGAAGGTATACTGTGATGAGAACTTTTTAAATGTCCTTCCTTCTCTAATCCATTCTTCAAAAAGCCATACTTCATTGATTTCTTAAATTTTTCCTCTTGAGAGCCTATATTTAGTTTTCTATGTAACTATCTGTAGGAGTGCTTAGTTGCTCAGTTGTGTCCAATTCTTTGTGACCCCCCTGGACTGCAGTCCTCCAGGCTCTTCTGTCCATGGGGGTTCTCCAGGCAAAATACTGGAGTGGATTGCCATGCCCTCCTCCAGGGAATCTTCCAACCCAGGGATTGAACCCAGGTCTCCGATATTACAGGCAGATTTTTTACTGACTTAGCCACCCTGGTGGCTTTAGGAAGAGGCTACACCTATGATGTGATGATTATTAACTACAATAACAATGATGTGGGACCTGTAAGAAAGAAGACTCTGGGACCAGGGAAGTGTAAAAGAAGGGATAAGAGAGAGAAGTCAGTAAAAATGGTGAGTGTTTAAAAGACTCTGCAAACTACAGTTTGGAGAATTTGCTGAAGTTTGGTCCTATCCCTAGTAGAATTTTACATGGCAACTCTTCATGGATCAGAAAATCTCTCTGCTGATGAATAACCACAATCCTGACATTTTTTTAAGTCCACCCACCCTCAGCTCTAATATAATTGCCTATGACAGAGAGCCAGCTCTATCCCTGTGATGTAATTATTTTCTTTCTATGTCCTTCTTGTGGGTTCGTGCACACAAGAGCCTGTGCGTACATGCATACACATGCTCTGTAGGCACAGAGACAGCTCATTGATCCTTTCCACCCCATTCATTTCCCTACTAATACGATACATCTGAAGCACACGTGGAATTTCCGAGTGTGTAGTCAAACATGAATCTGTGGAAAATAAATTAACCTAGTAAAATCCATTCAAATGATCAAATGTCTTGTAATTTGAGAGGAAAAAATACTGGTTTTGATGGCAGCTTAAAATATCTTGTATTTCTCATAAATAACAGACTAGTTAAAATGTCTATTTTACTTGGAGCATGGTAACAAATTCTACATGACATTCCTAAGTTCTCATCCTTCTCTTGTTAAGCCCTCCCAATAGTAATAATGATAATAACAATAACAACAATGGTCATACACAACAAAGAGCAAAGATCATTGGAAAGTTTTCTTCCTTCAAAGAGAAATTTTTGAATGGCTGCACTCTGAGCTTTGAATGCATTATGGTTAATTTCAGATTCCAGGGATGATTAACTCTGACTGGTGGAATAAAAGGCCACGACCAATTATTATTCAGAAAAATCCTGCTGTTTAGCCAAAGAGCATACAGTGCAATCCAGTCCTTGATGTTCCTGTGATAAACGCTCACATGACAAGGTTATTTGGTGTAGAGCAGCCAGAGTGGTTGCTATGGAAACCTGTTCACAATGCTCATAAATCTGAGGTGTAGTTATCCTTGCTGTGTATGCAAAAAAAAAAGGAGGGGGGGGGAGAGAAAAGAAACCTACAAAGCCAACTCAAGCGGTTTAATTTACAGTGCTGCCTCAAAAAAAGAAAAAAATGGGCAAATGAATTCTAAGATAATAGACCTCTCCATATTATATTCTTTCACAATGCAAGCACTTAGGACTCAAACGCTCTCTTCAAAGCCAGAAAGACTTTTAAGATAATCATTATGGTAGAGAATATAGGTCATCATTAACACCAGGAGTGACGGAAATAAAAGAGGTGGTTAGAAATTCGAGTTTGCTGGCATCAATTGTTTTCCCTTGGCACGGTTAGCAATGCAAACAGCTGTTGACAGCGCATCAGAACAGGTACATTCGATGGGGAACAAATGGCTCTTTTAGTTTCTGCATCTCAGAAATGATGGGCTGCAAGTCTGAGAGGCCAAAGGTCAAGCAGACAATGATGAAATATCCCCCACAGACCCAATGTCAGGTGGTTCGATGTTAAGATCGCTCTGATATGGTTTCTCGGCCTCGATTTCAGTTCCACTCAAGCCCCATTAGAAAGAAGGGCAGCCTATTAAACCAGCAGGCAGCAAGGCATTTCTCATCTCGGGTATAAGCTCCCTGGCCACCTGGCTCTTTGACCCCCTGTGGCTTATTTCAACCATTATCAGTTTTCTAAATAAAAATTGGGAAAGAGTTGAACCCTTTGAAGTGGCAATTCTTTAACACTTGGAAATGTGAGAGCCATTGACTCTGAAGCTATCTAGAAGGACAGAAAAGTCTAATCTGTTCATGGTCTAGTTTAAAATAAGACTAAAATTTGACTTATGCCATCTAATAGTGGAAATGGCTCACTTAAAGAGCTTTGATGGGAAAATTCAGATCAAGTCTCAGATTATGCACACCTATCAGGGCTCTTCACAGTGTAGAAGAAACTACACATTGGCTTCAGCAACAGCGGAAGTGCTCAGCTGTATAAAATTGTAGAGCATGATGATAGAAACACATGTGCTTCTGGGCCTCAATTCTGAGTCAAACTCAAGTTTCCCCAGTAGTCTGTGATGACGGGGACCAACAAGATAGGGAACCTACAAACTAATACAGAAGCCTGAACACGAGGATCCTGACCAAGACGTATTTGGTAGCCACACGACTGGTTCAGTTCAGAGTCAGCAGGTACATAATTGACTTATAAAAATCTATTCTGACCATATTTTAAAGAATGTCTAAAATTCCATTACTTAAACCAAAATCTTTTTGGTTTAAGACACACCATCTCCTTTTAAAAAGCTAGCACCTTTCACAGAGAGCTCAGCTTGTTGCTCTGTGATGACCTAGAGGGGTGGGATGAGGGAAGTGGGAGGGAGGTTCAAAAGGGAGGGGATATGGCTGCTTCACTTTTTTGTACAACAGAAAATAATACATTGTAGAGCAATTATACTTAAATTTTTTAGTTAAAAAAAGCTGACATTTGTGATTTAAAAAGGTTAAATATGTGGACTCTAGCATGAAAATGTCTCATATTCTCACAAAACTCTACAGTCAGGAAGTACTTATGGTCCTACTTGATACTAATGATATTAACTGTCTTTAACTGAGCCCTTCTTGTGATTCACATATAGATATAATCTTTATTAATCATACTCTGTTAAGATAATGTAGGTTTTTCATCCATATAGTTAATATATGATCTCATTTGATCTTCACAAAGCANATTCTCACAAAACTCTACAGTCAGGAAGTACTTATGGTCCTACTTGATACTAATGATATTAACTGTCTTTAACTGAGCCCTTCTTGTGATTCACATATAGATATAATCTTTATTAATCATACTCTGTTAAGATAATGTAGGTTTTTCATCCATATAGTTAATATATGATCTCATTTGATCTTCACAAAGCACAGAAGTAGGCATTATTATTATCTTATTCATAGATGAGAAAACTGTGGCTTAGGGACCAAGTGAAGCATCTTGCCCAAGTCACACAGCAAATATGAGAAGTTAGGGGGACATGGCTTCAGAACTGCTCCTCCAAAATCCCACAGTTAACTACTGTGGTTCAGAACTGGCAGAAACAGTGTATCTCTGATCACTTTGCCAAATGACAACATTGAAGAAAAAAACTGTCAGGTTTTGTAAAAGTACTGGCATTTTGAATCAAAAATGTTTCTCTTAAAATTATGATTGCTCCTTTACAAGCAAGGAGAGGAAAGAAGGTCTTACTGAAAGTCAGAGACTTGAATCTGAGTCCAGATGCGGAAAAAGAAAAAGGAAGGGAAGCAGAAGGATGCTAGCGGAGTACTGTTGTCTGAATATGGTTTAAATCAGGCACCTCCTGCATTTACCTTCTTGACGTATTACAACATAATTTTACAAGTTATTCAACAACTCTACAAGCTCAGCAAAGAAGCCCTATGGGCAGAGAGTTTCCTTTCCCAGGGGCATAAACAGTTGAGTTTCTTGTTACTCTATTGTAGGGATTCTCTTCAACCAAACTGCCTAATAAAACTGCCTAGCACACTTTATCTGCAGACAACATTGGACAATAGAAACCAGTGTGCATTGTGACCACACAATGCATGAGTTTTACCTCTCCCTCTGGACCTTAAGCTCCTTAGATGGACACACTGCTCTATTTATCTTTATCATTTCCTTAATGATCGACAAAAGATACTTCAGAAAGATAGTAATGAAAACCACAAAACCTGATGAGCTGAGGATGGAAAGCCGGATTTCTGCTTTCTTTCGTAGAAGGTTTGGCAACACTGGCCCTAAAATGCTGACATGCAGCTGAGTAGCAGCTACCACTTTAGACAGGGCTTGACATGGTTCCACTTGGCCATCTCCAGGAGCTTATCCCCCCACATGAACGTGTGAGTTTAAGAATCCTACAACAAAAAGATGAGAAACAGAAGGGCAAGACCTCCTGTCTTAGAAGTCTCAAAGCATTGTTCTAGTACCTCGGTGTTGGTCATCCTGGCCATCCTGACTCTGATCATCACTTGTGATTCAGGCTGTGACTCTTGTCCTACTCAGATGTGCTTCTTATACTCACAAAGAATAGTCTTCATGGCAAGGAAACTTAAGGGGTATGAGAAAAAGGAAAAAAATTCCTCTGGGGATGGACCGTCAGCTCAAATATAGAAGAAAAAGATTATAAGGCACTTGAGTCCCTTGCCCAGGTGAGCTGAGAACAAGGGCCAAGATCCTAGTATCAAAGCTTGCATTTAGAAGTGTAAATTAGAGGACCTGAAAACTTTGTTTTCTCACTTTTCACTTCTAGTTATTGCTAGTTTACTCATTTTCAGGTCAAATATTCAAGCAACTAAAAGCTTAAAGCATGATGAATAAAAATACCAATGGGTGTACAGTGATTGCCCACGATAAAATATTTTTCCATATGGGGAAAAAACCCTTCCAAAAGTGTGACCTTGCCAAACTTCCTTGCAAAGTTGTCATCCTAGATGTAAGACCTTGACCATACTCTGCAATTTTAATTCGGCCATTCAATAGTTTGTGCCCTGTGAGGTTTAAGGCAGCAGGAGATGCAACAATGAAAAACAAAGACAACAGTAACGAAAATACGTGGCCCCTGCTTTCAGGGGCACACACTCCATTTAGGGAGCCAGATGCTAGTCAGTAATGTGTGATGAAGGGGAAAGGAGCTCTATGAGAGGGTCCAGATCTAGTCTTGGTTGGGAGTGTATGTGTGTCTGAAGGGAAGGATGTGTCCAAGAAAAGCTTTCTTGAGAAACTGACCTCTCAGGATACAAACTCAGTAATCTTTGTGTCACCTGTGATGCCTGTTCTAGGACTTTGCACAAAATAAGTGCTGTGGACCCTTGCACCAGTGTTTCCACCCAAGCCTCCAAGCTAATCGGTCCTCATTTCTCACATAAAGCATCCTATCCTTTGAGTAGCCTTTACTGACATTCATCCTCCATCCCAGGCTGAGATCTCTTCGGTGGTTTTCCTGCATTCCCCATCCACCCACAGCACTGTGACATAAACTTTAGATGAAGACTTGTCATCTCTGTTACTGTGACCTAATACATCCTGGGTGAACGTGTGCTGTGGAGTGGAAATCTGACTTTGGAGGACAGCAGAATTTGATCGCAGAACTTCCACAGGACTGAGTGAAACAGAGACTCTTGAGGGGCACAAAGAATATCTTGTGTGCACCAGAACCCAAGGGAAAGGAGCAGTGACCCCACAGGAGACTGAGCCAGACTTACCTTTGAGTGTTTGAGGGTCTCCTAAGGAGGTGTGTGTTGGCAGTGGCCTGCCACAGGCACTGGCAGCAAGAGTCCTGAGAGGTGTCTGTTGGAGGAATTCCTATGATATTAGCCCTATCATAGAGCCTGTAGACTTCAGGACTGGGTTGTCTCAGGCCAAATAAACTAACAAGAAGGGAATACAGCCCCACTCATCAGCGGACAATTGGGTTACAGATTTACTAAGCATGGCCCTGCCCACAAGAGCAAGACCCAGTTTCCCCCCCAGCCAGTCCCTCCCATCAGGAAGCCTGCATTAGATTCATCCTCATCCATCAGAAGGCAGACAGAAGAAACAAGAATTACCATCCCATAGATTCCAGAATGAGAACCACAGTCACAGAGAGCTAAACAGATGATTGCATGGGTCACAAGCTTGAGTAACGCAGTGAAGTTATCAGCCACGCTATGCAGGGCCAACTAAGATGGACAGGTCATGGCAGAGAGTTCTGACAAAATGAGGTCCACTGGGGAAAGGAATGGCAAACCACTCCAGTATTCTTGCCTTGAGAACCCCATGAACGGTATGAAAAGGCCAAAGAGATATGACATCAGAAGATAAGCCCCCCAGTGTCCAATACCCTAGTGGGGCAGAGCAGAGAAATAGCTGCAGAAAGAATGAAGAGGCAGGGCCAAAGCAGAAATGGTGCTCAGTTGTGGATGTGTCTAGGGGTGAAAGTAAAGTCCAATGCTGTAAGAACAATATTGCACAGAAACCTGGAAAGTTAATTCCAAGAATCAAGGTACATTGGATGTGGTTAGGCAGGAGATGGTAAGAGTGAACATTGAATTTAAGAGCTTGTTGTTTTTAGAACATTGATTTAAGGAATCAGTGAACTAAAATGGATGGGAACGGGTGAATTTAATTCAGATGACCATTATATCTACTACTGTGGGCAAGAATCCCTTAGAAAAAATGAAGTAGACCTCATATAGTCAACAAAAGAGTGTGAAATGCAGTATTTGAGTGCAGTCTCAAAAATGACAGAATGACCTCAGTTTATTTCCAAGGCAAACCATTCAAACCACAGTAATCCAAGTTTGTGCCCCAATAAATAAAGCCAAAGAAGCTGAAGTTGAATGGTTCTATGAAGACCTATAAGACCTTTAAGAACTAATACCAAAAAAAAAAAAAAAAAAAAGATGTCCTTTTAATCACAGGGAATTGGAATGCAAAAGTAGAAAGTCAAGAGATACTTGGAGTTAACAGGCAGGTTTGGCTTTGGGGTACAAAATGAAGCAGGGCAAAGGCTAACNACACCTTTACAAAATAAAACAAAAAAAAAAAAAAAAAAAAAGATGTCCTTTTCATCACAGGGAATTGGAATGCAAAAGTAGAAAGTCAAGAGATACTTGGAGTTAACAGGCAGGTTTGGCTTTGGGGTACAAAATGAAGCAGGGCAAAGGCTAACAGAGTTTTGCCAAGAGAACACACTGGTCTTCCAACAACACAAGAGATGAAACTACCCATGGATCATCACCATGGTCAATAACAAAATCATGTTGTTTATATTCTTTGGAGCCAAAGATGAAGACATTCACACTCAGCAAAAACAAGACCTGGAGCTGACTGTGGCTCAGTTCATGAGCTCCTTATTGCAAAATTCAGGCTTAAATGGAAGAAAGTAGGGAAATCCACTAGACCATTCAGATATGACCTAAATCAAATCTCTTATGATTATACGGTGGAGGTGATGAATAGACTCAAGGCAAAAACCTGGTACACAAAGTATCTGAAAACTATGGACAGAGATCTGTAGCATTGGGCAGGAGGCGATGACCAAAACCATCCCAAAGAAAAACAAATGCTAGAAAACAAATTGGTTGTCTGAGGAGGCCTTACAAAGAGTTGAGAAAAGAAGAGAATTGAAAGGCAAAGGAGAATGGGAACGATATACCCATCTGAATTCAGAGTTCCAGAGAAGAGCAGAGAGAGATAAGAAAGCCTTCTTAAGTGAACAGTGCAAGGAAATAGAGGAAGACAAGAGAATGGAAAAGACTAGAGATCTCTTCAAGAAAACTGGAGATGTCAAGAGGACATTTGATGCCAAGATGGGCACAATAAAGGACAGAAACAGCAAGACATAAGAGAAGCAGAACAGATAAGAAGAGGTGGAGAGAATACACAGAAGTATACAAAAAAGGTCTTAGAGACCCAGAAAACCACAATGGTGTGGTCACTCACCTAGGGACGTCTGTCCCTTTCACACTCTATCCTGGAGTGTGAAGTCAAGTGGTCCTTAGGAAGCTTTACTAGAAACAAAGCTAGTGGGGGTGATGGAATTCCAACTGAGCTGTTTAAAATGCTAAAAGATGATACTGTTAAAATGCTGCACTCAATATGTCAACAAATTTGAAAAACTCAGCAGTGGCCACAAGACTGGGAAAAGTCAGTTTTCACTCCAATCCCGTAGAAAGGCAATGTTCAAACTCCCATACAATTGCTCCCATTTCACTTACTAGCAAGGTAATGCTCAAAATCCATCAAGCTAGACTTCAGCAGTACATGAACTAAAGAATTTCAGATGTAAAAGCTGGAATTTAAAAAGGCAGAGAAACCAGAGATCAAATTGCCATCATCCGTTGGATCATAGAAAAAGCAAGGGAATTCCAGAAAACCATCTACTTCTGCTTCACTGACTATGCTAAAGCCTTTGACTGTGTCTGACTTTTTGCAGCCCCATGGACCGTAGTCCACCAGGCTTTTCTACACATGAAATTCTCAGGCAAGAAAACTGGAGTGGGTAGGCATTCCCTTTTCCAGGGGATCTTCCCGACCCCATGATCCAACCTGGGTCTCCTGCATTGCAGGCAGATTCTTTACTGTCTGAGCCACCAGGGAGGCTCAATAAAGGGGATGCTATGGCTACATGAGCGAGGAATCAAACCAAGGCCTCCTGCGTGGCAGGCAAGAAATCTACCACTGAACTGCCCATGGACCAGGATCACAACAACCTGAAAAATTCTTAAAGAGATGGGAATACCAGACCACATTATCTGTCTCCTGAGAAATAGATCTGTCTCTTGATTGCAAAGAGTCAGGCATTACTTAGTGTCTGAACAACTATAAATTCCTGTACAGTCAGTGTATAATACTTAATTAGGGGCTTTCCAGGCCAAGGCTATATATTGTTACTCTGCTTATTTAACTTATACGCAGAGTACATCATGTGTAATGCTGGGCTGGATGAAGCTTAAGCTGGAATTAAGATTGCTGGGAGAAATATCAATAACCTCATATATGCAGATGACACCACCCTAATGACAGAAAATGAAGAACTAAAGAGCCTCTTGATGAAAGCAAAAGAGGAGAGTGAAAAAGCTGGCTTAGAACTTAACATTCAAAAAAAACACGAAGATCATGGTATCTGGTCTCATTGTCTCATGGCAAATAGATGGAGAAACAATGGAAACAGTGACAAACTTTATTTTCTAGGGCTCCAAAATCACTGCAGATGGTGACTGTAGCCATGAAAGTAAAAGGCGCTTGCTCCTTGGAAGAAAACCTGTGACAAACCTAGACAGCATATTAAAAAGCAGAGACATCATTTTGCTAACAAAGATACATCTAGTCAAAGCTATGGTTTTGCCAGTAGTCATGTATGGATGTGTAAGTTGGGTCATAAAGAAGGCTGAATTCTGATACTTTCAAATTGTGGTGCTAGAGAAGACTCTTGAGACTCCTTTAGACTTCAAGGAGATCAAATCGGTCAATCCTAAAGGAAATCAACTCTGAACTTTCGAGGAAAGACTGATCCTCAAACTGAAAGTCCAATATTTGGTCACCTGATGCAAAGAGCTGACTCACTGGAAAAGATCCTGATGCTGGGAAAGATTGAAGGCAGGAGGTGAAAAGGATGACAGAAGATGAGATAACTGGGTGGTATCATTGAAATCAGTCCTGAATATTCATTGGAAGGACTGATGCTGAAGCTGAAACTCCAATACTTTGGCCACCTGATGTGAAGAACTGACTCATTTGAAAAGACCCTGATGCTGGGAAAGATTGAAGGCAGGAGAAGAAGGGGACGACAGAGGAAGAGACGGCTGGATGGCATCACCCGCTTGATGGACATGAGTTTGAGCAAGCTCTGGAAGTTGGTGATGCACAGGGAAGCCTGGCAAGTTGGAGTCTGTGGGGTCGCAAAGAGTTGGACGCAACTGAGTGACTAAACAAGAACAACAGGAAGTGCTAGTGCTAAAGAACCCTCATGCCAAGCAAGGGATGTTAGAGATGAGGGTCTGATCCATGGGTCAGGAGGATCCCCAAGGAGGGTATGGCAACCTGCTCCAGTGTTCTTGCCTAGAGAAGCCCATGTACAGAGGAGCCTGGTGGGCGACTGTCCACAGCATCACAGAGTTGGATATGACTGAAGAGACTTAGCATGCACAGTACCTAATTATACATACACGTATAGACAATCAACTCTCAACATTTGTGGGAGTTATGTTCTGTAAAACTGCTGCAAATGCTGAATTCGTGAATACTGAGCCATCGCTTCTAGGGCCAATATAGAATCAGGTTCCTGAGAGTCTCTGGCCACATTCTTGTCAACTAATCAATACATAATCTTGTTTTGTGTGTTTTGCTATTTAAAGATAATACACAATACATATTAATTCATTAACATTGAACTCAGGGTCAATAGCAGTATGTCACTCATGACTGAACAAAGCTTATCAAATCTGTAGTGTACCTGTTAGGTTCCACTACTTAGGAACACTGCACAGCACTTCACTGCTGTGTTGGGGGCTATTTAAAACAGAAAAATCACCAAGGAAAAGCAGAGGATGTAAAAAATATTTGGCACTAAATACATCACAAAAAGGGCTTCTCTGGTGGCTCACCAGGAAAGAATCCACCTACAGTGTGGGAGTTGTAGGAGATGTGGGTTCGATCCCTGGATTTGGAAGATTCCCTGGAGGAAGGCATGGCAGCCCACTCCATATTCTTGCCTGGAGTATTCTTCCTCTGTCCCATGAACAGAGGAGCCTGGCAGGCTACAGCTCACAGAGTCGCAGAGTCGGACATGACTGAATCGACTTAGCATGGCACAGCACGACATATCAATAATAAAGGACACTTACTGTAGTATAAGAGCTAAAATAAGAAGACAGAGCATCACTTTGTTCCAGCTCAACTGGGAACATGTGAGCCCGGTGACGCAATCTGCGCATGTCCTGGGGTGACTATGAAAGCAGGATAAATATTTTTATGGTTACAAATAAATTTTAGTTAGTAAGTTAATTAGCAAATATGGATCAAATGCACAATATATGTAATACATAAAATATATCTATGTATGTAATTATGTTCTTCAGCATAGGACCTTGCATCTAGTAAGTATCAGATACATATTTTTTGAATAAATAAATTAGTAATATTTGTTATTCAGTGAAGTAGACATAAAGGATTTTGGTTAAAAAAGAATCCATGTGTCATATGAGGTAATAAAATAATGCATATTTAGTCATAAAATGCTACTGAACATTATTTAAGGCTTCCCTGGTGTCTCAGTGGTAAAGAAACCACTGGCAATGCAGAAACCACAGGAGACATGGGCTCGATCCCTGTGTTGGGAAGATCTCCTGAAGGCCAGCATGGCAACCCACTCCACTATTCTTGCCTGGAATATTCCATGGACAGAGAAGCCTGGCATGTACAGTCCATGTGGTCTCAAAGAGTCGGACACGACTAAAGCGACTTAGTGCGCGCACTTGTGTGAACATAAGTTAATCTTTTGATTGTGTGCCTCACTGATTTACATAAAGGCCATCCCAAACCGCCATGAACGTTTATGCTATTCACTTAAAGTTAAATAATTTCTCCAGAATAGATTGCTAATGAGGATTTGGGGAGAAAAAGCATAAGCAGTTCTTCCTTTGATCTCTTTAGTTCTTCATTTTCATCTAAGAAGGATCCTGAAAATATTCCACTGGAAGTGAAGGGATGGAAAGAAAGCTCGCTTTGAAGCTTAGTGGCTGGGGTGACTTGGGAAGAGGCAACGCCACCATCTGTAAATTTAGGAGTTTCTTTCTGTTTCATTTTCACTATCATAGTTGCTAAGTCATGTCTGGCTCTTGTGAGCCCATGGACTGTTGCTCACCTGGCTCCTCTGCCCATGGGTTTTAATAGCTGATTATTAAGTGAAGAATTATGGGTATCATAAGACTCGATAACAGTTTGATTTATATTTAGAAAATTAGAAACTCAAGAATGATTAAGGTAGGGGGAAGAGAGAGAGGGTAGAGATGAGGAGGCAGCCACAGGCCCTGACATAACTCCCAGAATCAACCGTCAGTGACCCTGGTTGATGATGATCAAACTAAAAAAAATATTGTACATACACATCATGCTTCTTGGTACTCAGGTAAAATATCTTAATCCTCATAACAACTAGACCATCCTATCAATATTTTAAGAATGAGGAAGGAAGAACTGGATGTAGTTGTTGACTTCTGAAATCTCCCGTCTAGCTGCAGATGGAGCATGGATGGGACCGTGGATCCAAGTCCAGAGCCCTCTGCCTCCCCTTGGTGAGCTGTAAGGAGCTTGAACTAGAAGGGCTTGAACTCTGAGCCAAGTATTTCATGTGCAGAAGCAGTAGATATGTAAACAGCCGAGCAACTGGCACTCAGAATACGTTTGGTTAAATTCACAGACTCAGGGTATTGATTAAATAAATCTAAGGGGATAATGTTGTACAGCCTGCATTTTTCATATCAGTAAACTGAGTCCCAGAGACATGAAGTGATTTATACAAAGTCATACAGCTCTTAGTAGTAGAGCCTGGATTTGAACTCGTGTCTCTATATTCTGGCTCCTTTTCCTGCCAGCCATGTTATTTCCAGTTCTACCGTAAGTCCCCCCACCAGACCCACTCCCAATAGTTTCACAAGTCTGAATGTTCATGATGGAATTTCAAATATATGGTATGGGGAAATCCTCTCTGTGGGCCACAGATAAGAATTGCAGACTTCCCCACTGTATTAATTAATGGCCTCATTAATCCACATTTAACTGTTCAATTAAATGTTTAATGTAACGCTTAGAGGTGCCATCAATTACCATGGGTGAAGCAGCTCTTGGAGATCCTAGCCTTGAAGCTGCTATGTACATATGTGAAATTACTGTTGATCGGACACCCCACGCTATCTCGTGGAGCTCTGTTCAGGGAAGGTGCGATACAGCTCCGGTTTAACTCAGGGTGGATTAAATCAGTGTGTTGGAGAAGAATGGAATTAAATGCTTTGCTGTAATGACTCATATCCTCACAAGTACCACTCATTAATTGTAGGCGCTACATGACATGAATGTTCTAGGGGATGGCAAATAGAATATTTCGAATGCTTTTCTTTCTCAGAATTACCCCAGAGAGAGAGAGAAATGATCTCAGTGGTGGTTACTGAAAACATATGCCAGCTTGATTTCCCCAGCAATGATATTAACAGTGAAGACTTAAAGCATTTGTGTCTCAGCTCAAAGAAAGGCAGCTCAATTTCCACCAAATGTATTTCAACCTGACCTAGGTAATAATTAAACAAGCAACGTGGGGAGGTTCATAACTGCAATTGCTTATTATGTGAACTAAAATGGTAAGATTTGTTTCTGCGGCAGTTTCTCTATGCAGGGCTGTAGCTTAGAGCTCGCATTTGCTCCTTTCCAAGGCCACTAGATCACACTGAGACATCCGTGGGGAGTGATGCCATGCAGTAGGGTCTGTGTCTCTCAGCGGCTGAAAGAAGCCAGGGTTTTAAAAGCTGAGGCCAGTCAAGTAGCTGTTGCTGTTGTCTTCAGTGAGAGTGAGTGCTCTGCTTTGTACACAGTCGCCGAGGTGTTGTGGAGACTCAGCGTTTATAAGAAGAATCTCGAGAGTGAGAGGCAAGACTCAATGGGGGCGTGTGGCCTGGTGATGTATAATTGTAAGTTTCCTAGAAGATTCTGGCAGGTTTGGGGATTACTGCATTAGGCGAACCGTCCTTCAAATTTCCCATTCCAGTAGGTGTGAAGCACCCTAAGGGAGGCACCGCCCCAGTGCTGGGAAGAAGGAAGGGAAAAGAGGAAGGGGGGAAGGGAGGTCAGGGACCAGCCAAAGTCCTTGACCTCCCAATCTTAGAATTTCTATGCATGCCTGTGTTGTATCGGCTTTCGGTTAATGGATTAGAAATCTAATCATTATTACATTATGCAAGAATTAATACAATTCATTAGACTAATTAATGCCTGGTGTATCAGGCATTTTGTTAGACAGCAAGAGTACACAGAAAAAAAGAATTACCTTATACCTATAGGAGAGAGACAGACAAGTTAATGGACATAAATAACACTAGGGTGAGGGTTCAACTGGAGAAGGGAATGGCAACCCACTCCAATATTCTTGCTGGAGAGTTACATGGACAGAGGAGCCTATCTGGCTATAGTCCATGGGGTCACAAAGAATCAGACACGACTGAGCAACTAACACACACACACACACACACACACGGGTTCAAGTAGAAAGCAGTGGGAGCCCAGAAAGTGGGAGAACCTCTCAAACTGGAAGGAGGTGAGGGATTTCTGGTGGCAAAGTCAGCCACCCAGATGAAGAGGGGTCCTTCCAGACAGCAGGAACAGTATGAACAAAGACATAGATATTTTGAAAGAATGCAAGAGACTTAGTGTGGACAGAGATACAGGGAGAAAGGGGCCAGTGCAAGCACACAGTGTTGAGGCTGGAGGCTGGGGGATGGTGGACCATGGAAGGCCTCACTGGCCTTTGCCCTCCTGGTGCTGGGAGTCACTGAGTATTTTAAGTAGAGTCTGGTGGTCAGATCTGACTGACACAGAGTGTGCCCTCACTCCTTCACTCACTCATTTCTGACTGAGGGGTTACTCTGTGCCAGAATCTGATTCTGAGGCTGGTGGTACTAGGGGGACATACAAAGGACAGCCCCTCCCCAGAGTGGAATGAATGAGGCTGAGGCCACGCGCAAGGTGGTGGAGTGGCCAGCTAGCTCTGCCTGTCTCCACACACAGTTCTCACCTCCTTCCAGGCCTTCTAGGAAGCTCACTTGAGGAGGGGTAAGGAAGAGCCCAGGGAGCTCAGGGGTGGCCACGTCAAAGGTTTGAGAAACACTACATGTCCATTCCCTGGCTGTGGAGCTTCGTTGTTGCTTCCAAGCAATTATTATCATTACTAGCTTAATTTAAAAGAAAAAGATTCTGTGATAGGATTAAATTATTATCCTGTGTTAGGCACTGAGTTGTGTCCTCCTACCCCCTACCCTGGGGCTTCCCAGGTGGCCCAGTGGTAAAAGAAGCCTGCCAGTGCAAGAGAGGTAGGAGACATGGGTTTGATCCTTGGGTTGGGAAGATCTCCTGGAGAAGGAAATGGCAAAACATTCCAGTATTCCTGCCTGGAAAATTCCACGGACAGAGGAGCCTGGTGGGCTACAGTTCATGGGGTTATAAAGAGTCAGACATGACTGAGCAACAAAACACACACTCCTACCCCAGTCAAAATTCATATGTTGAATCCCTAATCCCTCATGAGTGTATTTAGAGATAGGGGCCTTCAAGGAGGTAATTAAGACAATAAGGTCATAAGGATGGGGCCTTAATCCTACAGGATCAGTGTCCTTAGCAGAAGAGGAACAGACGGCAAAAGTGGAACACACATGCTTGCTTTGTCTCTCTCTCTCTGTTTCTTCACATAGAAGAAAGGCCATGTGATGACCCAGGGAGAGGTGATTGTCTGCAAGCTGAGGAGAGAGACCTCACAGAAACCCAACCTGCTGGTGCTCTGATCTTGGACTTCCAGCCTCCAACTGTGAGAAAATTAATGTCTTTTGTTTAAGCCCCCTACTCTGTAGTACCTTGTGATGAAAATAAATGGACTAACACATCTTGTTAGGTGACACTGAAATGTCTTATTCATAACAAGAATATTTTAGGAACCAGGAGTTGAAGGAAGAACCTCCCTAACAGTGTGCACAGGGGTAGGGGAAGCCCTAGACGCCATCCTCTGAAATGGTTCATACCTAGGATAGAAAGTTCAGTTACACAGGAGGTTGGATGAATCCTGTTATAGCTTCACCATTCTAGATCCATCCAAGAGACGCAGGTTCTGGTCTCAGGGCTGCCACCAACAGCTGCGCCACCTCCTCTCAATGATTCAGATTTCTCAAGTGTAAAATGAAGTTGGGGGGCAGGCATGGGATGCTTGGTATGGCTACTTTCTTGTCAGGTCCCTTAGGCTATCAAGACACAGGGAGTTTATGATTCTTTCCCTTCTAGTCTCCTAGAGAGATATTTCAATATTGACAAGATCTATTGGGACGTTTGTCAGAGAAACACACCAATCGTATAACTATCTAGAAGTGGCCCACTTGCAATAAACCTGATTGGGGAAAGAAATGGGCAATTAATTTCAGGCAAACAATAAAAATGTGTGAAAATTAAAGATGTGGAGAAACTAATGATGAGGGCTGGCTCTGCCTTTATTAGTGTCTTTTGTGTTCTTTTATGAAACGTCTATTATTGGCGAACTGGCTGATTATTCTCTCATAATTACTTCATATGGAATAATTAAATAAAATGCAGACAATAATCTTTTATAGACAACTACAAAGGGAAATATTTTTGCAGGAGCAAAAGAGCGGAGGGTGCTGGGTGAGACAAATAGAACATGAGAGCTTGTTCCTGGGTTTTCTCAGGGGTTCCTTTGCTCAGCTCTCTGCTGAGCCCTGCAAAGGCATGGTAGGCCTCTGTCTTAGGTGTTGAGGGCCTACATCCTTGCTTTACAGTTAGAGGAGTATGGCTCATTGGTAGGTGGGGAACTGTGGACAGATTTTATAAAACAAGACTTGATCCATGAAAAGCAGGAGTCTCTGTCTCTGGCCCTTGGGGATGTCAAAGCTGTTACCATGAGAGGCTTTAAAGCCAGACAGGTACAGATGCAACTCTCTATTCTCGAAACTTCTACATAGGAATCATTACTGACATGTTTTCCTCTGCCTTACACCTAGTCCATCACCTGTGGTCTTAGGGATTCAGCCTCCCAAATATTCCCTAAATCTTCTACTATTACTCTGCTGCCACCACCCTAGGCCATAGTCTCCCTCTCGGGTCGCTGAGACAATCTTATGTAAATATTTCTGCTAAATACTCTGCTCCCATACAATGATTCTTCCATGGAGTAATCACTGGGATCTTTGAAAAATGTAAGCTACATTAGATCATCGTTCCTATATTTAAAACTCTCCAGGGACTTCCTGTTGCCCTTATGAGGACAAGGACCAAATCTTCTGCTGAACTGCACAGCCCTGGCTGGCGCGGGCTCAGTGGGCTGCTCTGCTCTCACTTACCCTCCCCTCCCTACTCTGCCACCAGCCTGACATTCCCTGCCTGGCTGTGACTTTCCTAAGATATTAGGGTCCACACCCGGCCTCAACATTATTTCCTGGGTAATTTGTGTACATCTTCACATTCACTAATGAGGGCAAGGGTTTTCGTCTGCTTTGGTCATGAGCACAGTGTTTACCTTCATAGAGTCAATGTTTTATTTTATTTTGGGGAAGGGGAAGTTAGGGTGTAGAGAGCATAATAAAGCAAACATATAAAATACAGTGTTTTCTGATGACACGTGAGAAGGAAACGTTAAAGAGGAATGGGCCATGGCTAGGGTTGGTGTCGGGGGTCGTGATTTTTAAATAGGGTGGACAGGATGCCCTTAAAGATGATATCTCAGAGGAGACCTGAGGAGGTGCAGAGTGAGTTCTATCAACTGAAGGGTCTTCAGAGCAGCAGCACCTTAGGTGTGAGCACACTTCACATCCTAACTTCCAAAGGCCATGCTCCACAGAAAAGAAGTGGCTGACTCCAGGACTGGGGCAGGGAAAGTACGATTCAAATGAAGTCAAAGGATGTAAATTTCAAATGAAGTCAAATCAAGGAATTATATATTAGGTGAAAAAGACAGAGGGATCATCTTGAAAGGGCTCCTGCTGGCCAACTCTAGGAGAAAATAAATAATAATAGGAGTGAATCACGACCCATTGAATAAAAGAGAAGTCAGTGAGTCAACATTGATATAAATAAACAAATGAACAAAAACATGGGGAAAAGACAAAATTCTTATAGGAGAATGCCAACTAACAAATGTAGGCATGATGGAATTAGTGAATTGCCATTTGAAGATCATTCTGGTTAACATCTGGTCTTCCCAGGTGGCTCAGTGGTAAAGAATCTATCTGCTTGCTAATACAGAAGACACAGCTTCTATCTCTGGGTCAGGAAGATCACGTGGAGAAGGAAGTGGGAACCCATTCTAGTATTCTTGCCTAGAAAATCCCATGGACAGAGGAGCCTGGCAGGCTATAGTCCATGGAATCACAGAAGAGTTGGACACAATTTAGCAACCAAACAACAACAGTGAAGAAAACTGGAAAGCATCATATTAATCAAGTGATCATAATATCAATGTGAATGGGACAAACTGACATTGTACGCCAACAAGGAGAATGCCAATGAGAAGAACAAAGTATTAATTGAGGGGTTTCCTGCCCCAAATGGATGACTTAGGTCTAAATATGAGGAAGGATCAGACCAATGCCAGTTAAGGGAATTTCTACAAAATGACTGTCTTATAATCTTTAAAAAGATCAAGAACATGAGACTCAAGGAAAGACTGAAGGACTGCCCCAGACTGAGGGAAAATAAGAGACATGTGACAACTGGGTGGAACCCAACATCCGGACGGGTCTCTTTTGCTGTAAAGGACATCGTTGGAGCTTCTGGTGTAACTTGATCGGGGAGGTTCTGGATAAAATCACTATTTGAAATCTCCCTGTACTATTCTTGCAACTTTTTTTTATAAGTTTGAACTTGTTGCAAATAATATTACATTTTAAAAAAATGGAAAATTCAAAACTCCCATACTTCCACTAGAGCCAGTGACAAGCTCCTTGCAGCACAAATTGCAAATGACTGTGAAACAGCCAGGAATAGTGACAAGAGAGTCAGCGGCCTCAGGTCTCCAGGACTGCTGAGGGAACGGCCAACTCTGATGAGGATGACGAGAAAGAAAGGAAGGAAGAGGGTGTTGATGGAGTGGCTTTGCCATTTGTTTCTTGTCATCAGCTTCCATCTGCAAATTCCTCTGCAAGAGTAGTAGCATACTCAGAGCCCTTTAACTCTAAACATAATCTCACCAGTTGTCTTCCTGCATGGTTGGGAGTGTGTGGGTGGCAGCAAATAGAAGAAAGATCGGAAAAAATAGAAAAAAAAAAATAGATGCAAATGGGGAAAATGTCCCATCATAACACATATTCTTCCTTCCCTCCCCGACAACTATATCAAACAGAATAATGAAAGAAAAACTAAAAACAAAAGTCAGCCACCATCAGGAAACCTCCCAAGTTCTTCTGTGCCAAAACCCAGCAGAAGCCAAGGAAGTGGCATTTCACCCACACGGCCTTCCTGACGACGGACCCCAGCTGGGTCTCCCACGTCTAGGTTATTTATGAGGCTCTGGGAAGGCATTCAGAACTGGAGAGAAACTCCAAACCCTGCCTCTCAGAGAAATGTGGTGACTTCAAGGATTGTGTGGGCTCAGCAGGACACGCCTTCCTCCTGGGAGACCTCAGCTCCAGTCCAGGGATGCTCAGACTGACTGGGTTCAAATCCTGACTCCAGTCCTCACCAGCTATGTCAGTATGAGTCCATTTCTTGTGAGCGCAAAGTTTCAGTGGTGAATGTTGAAAAAATTTTGGAGATGGACAGATGGTAGAACCATGTAAGTGCTTAATGCCATTGATCTGTACATTTTTAAACAGTTAAATTTTGTATCATGTATATCTTACCATAATAAAAAATACAGTTAGACAGCCAGAGAAACTTCTGCCTCGTGTCCTCATCTCAAAATTGAGAGCAGTAATAAGATCGGCTGCTAAGTCCCTTCAGTCGTGTCCGACTCTGTGTGACCCCATAGGCGGCAGCCCACCAGGCTCCCCTGTCCCTGGGATTCTCCAGGCAAGAACACTGGAGTGGGTTGCCATTGCCTTCTCCAATGCATGAAAGTGAAGAGTGAAAGTGAAAAGTAAAATTGAAGTCGCTCAGTCGTGTCCGACCCTCAGCGACCCCATGGACTGCAGCTTTCCAGGCTCCTCTATCCATGGGACCTTCCAGGCAAGAGTACTGGAGTGGGATGCCATTGCCTTCTTCAGCAATAAAGATCTACTTCTTGAAATTGCTGTAAGGATTAAATGAGGTAAGTGTGTGCTCAGTCGCTTCAGTCATGTCTGACTCTTTCTAACCCCATGGACTGTAGCCTGCCAGGCTCCTCTGTCTATAGGATTCTCCAGGCAAGAATACTAGAGTGGGTCACCATGCCCTCCTCCAGGGGGATCTTTCCAACCCACGGATCAAACCTGGGTCTCCTGCATTGTAAGCAGATTCTTTATCTCTGAGGCACTGGGAAAGCCCCAAATGAGATGAGACTTAGCACTTAATAACTGTCATTGCACTATTTCTCTGGCTGTCTACATGTGTTTTTTATTATGGTAACATATATATGACACAACCATTTAAAAATGTGCAGATCAGTGGCATTAAGCATTTATACTGTTCAACCATTCTGTCCATCATAGAGTTTTCAATGTTCACAACTGAAACATTGAACTCATTTAACAATAACTCCCCACCTCTCCTTCCCTATTCTGCTATTGTGTCTATGAATCTGCATACTCGAGGTACCTCATTTAAGTCAAATTGTGCACTATTTTGTCCTTTTGTGACTGGCTCATTTCACACACCTTGTTGTCAAGGTTCATCCATGTTGTTGCATGTATTAGAATTTCATTCCTTTTTAATGCTGAGTAATATTCTATTGCGTGTTAACCCATTCATCTGTTGACGAACATGTGGGTTGTTTCTACCTTTTCACCCTTGTCAATAATGCTGCTGTGAACATTGGTATCCATGTATCTACTTGAGTCCCTGCTTTCAATTATTTTGAGTATGTTATTGTTTTATGCTGAATTTCTGCTCATCTACTCCCTGCTGCTTTATGGTAAGAATATACTCTGATGCTCAAGACAGCCCAGAAATGATACCAAACATCTTATTTAAAACCCTCAGAAATCTTGGCCTTCATCATTTGATTTTGGTCAGAAATTAACCTCCAACCTGCTTTCAGCCAAACACTCAATGCAGAGAAGCAGGAAGGAGAGAGAATTGGGGGAAGGGGGAGAAGGAGGGGAAGTGGGAAGGACTTCGGGTTCAGAAAGAATTCCTTTAGAATTCTGGCCTGTCATCTTAAATTTGGGGGCTTCCTCGGTGACTCAGGTGGTAAAGAGTCTGCCTGCAATGCAGGAGATCCAGGTTCAATCCCTGAGTCAGGAAGATCCCCTGGAGAAGGAAATGGCAACCCATTCTAGTGTTCTTGCCTGGAGAATCCCATGGACAGAGGGCCTGGTGGGCTACAGTCCATGGAGTCGCAAAGAATCGGACACAATTGAGTGACTAACATTTTATGTTAAATTTACATGGGCCTTGTCTTGTTTATTTAATCTCTATGAACCTCAGTTTTCCTATATAGAAAACAAATTATATGCATAGAATATTCACTTCTTTTTCTATATGAAAATTAAGTCAGATTATATAATATATGTGAACTCCTGACATTATATGTAGGCCCTCAGTAAATGTTACGTCCCATCCCCCTGCTAATACTTATGTCAAAAGCAATGTAAACTGGCAGTTAGGTGATTTATTTGTGTCAATGTCAACATAATCATGGTTATTGCTAATTCTTGAGAGCCTACAATGGGCCAGGCACTGAAACTAGTGTGTTTTACATAGGTTAATGTACTTCTTTAAATGAGATGTCTTTAAATGTCTCATTGAAGAGATGAGTCCCATTGTTATCTCTAATTTAGGTGTGGAAATTGTGGCTTAGAGGAATTCATTAATTTGCTCAAGGGCCTACAGCTAGTAAGCGATTGGAGACGAGAGTTAAGTGGGTCATTTCCAAGGCTGTAAACCTTCACACTCCACTCTCCCTACAAACACTAGCTAAATGGGTAAACGAAGAAACCTAGAGCTCAAAATAACAGAAAGTATAAGAAAGCGAAGGAATTCTGACATTTTGTGAGTGTGTGTGAACAAACTGGGGGAGTAACATTGATGATAGTATAGTTGAATGAATATGAACAAATAACCTCAAGGGTATTGGTTAATAGATTATTATAAAGACAGAAAGAAAGTCTCTAGTAGAGTTCCATAGAACGCCACCCTTGAAATGGTTAGCAGTTTTATTTATCAATGACTTGTATGAAAGTCACAAAAAGAAGGATTATAAAATCACATGGATCTGGGAAGGCCAGTTACTGGATGACAAAAAGGATTCTATATATGAAATAAACACAGGACAAATAACATACATTTTAATAAGGATAAATATAAAGATCTGAGCTAAGGTTTAAAAAATGCACAAATGGGATGTCGATGAACTGAGTTGCCAGAAGTTAAATGAAAAAAGATTAAGAATGATTTATTTGGCCAGAAATGCTTCATGCTCCAGTTGTGGGATGAGCTTGCCAAACATCTAATGTTCCCTTCGGCACTACAATTAGAGGAGCAGGATCCAGACAAAATGGAGATCAATTCATTGGTTTGATCGCATCTATAACAATATGTTTAGTGCTGGGAGTATTACCTGAAGAAGGGTCTGAGCAACAAAGTAGCATTTATGTGGAAGAGGATGACCAGAATGGTTATAATGAGAGGAGATCTGGAAATAACATCACACCTTACCTCTTGGTTGATCAACACAGCCCAACTTGGGGAGAAGACATATAGAAATAGAAAACAATTGTCTCAAAATATTTGAGAAGCTAACATATCGAAAGAAGAGAGTAATTTCTTTCTTGCTAATCCATAATGTAAGACCAGAACAAAGAAATGGAAGATTAGAGTCAGATTGCAATTTTATATATGAAATTATTTTCTAAAAATGATCACATTTCAACAGTGGAATAAGTGTCTTCCCAATGCCAAGCAGTTTATCTTTCTATTTGTGGAGAAGTTGGTGGGTTAGCCATTAGAGATGTTTTAGGTGACATTATTCTTTCAGGCAATGGGTTAGACTTAATGACTGTGGCTAAATGCCCTTTTCAACTCCAGATGCAATGACTGTAAGCTCTTGGGCTTCTCCTTGGGGATCCTGCACAGTGAGGAGGGTGAAGGGAGTGGCAGTCCTGGCATACGGAGGAAGGATCTCTGAGTGTGGGTTCAGGTCTGGTGGCTCCTTAGCTAGCTTTGTGATTTGAGAGAGCTACTTACTCTTTGCAAACTTCAGTCTTTTCATCTGTAAAAGAAGCTGGATTAGATCATCTCTTTCCTTCCCTCTCTTTTTAATTGCCGTAAAAAACATGTAACATGAAATCTACCTTTTAAGTGTCCATAAAAGTATTGATCCCTGGGTCGGGAAGATCCTCTGGAGAAGGAAATGGCACCCCACTCCAGTACTCTTGCCTGGAAAATCCCAAGGACAGAGGAGCCTGGTGGGCTACAGTCCATGGGGTCGCAAAGAGTCAGACACGACTGAGCGACTTTACTCACTCACTCACAGTATTGTTAATGATATGCTCATGTGTACAGCAGGTGTCCAGAACTTGTCATTGTGCATGACTGAAATTCTATACTCATTGAAGTACGTTTCTCTGTTTTTCCCCTCCTCCAATGCAAGGTGTTTCTTTGTTTTTTGTTTTTACAGTTTTTGTCCTTTTTTGACTGACTATATTCCACTTGCCACAATGTCCCAAAGGTTCATGCACAATGTGCCTTGTCAGAATTTCTTTCCCTTTTAAGGATGAATAATATTCCATTGCATGCTAGACCACATTTTCTTTACCCAGACATCTTAAGTGATGGGCACTTAGGTTGTTGCGATCCCTTGACTATTGTGAATAATGCTGCAATGAACATGGGAGTGCAACGAACTCTTTGAGATCCTGAGATTTTAATCCTTGAGATTTTAATTCTTCTGAGTAAATATTTAGAAATGGGACTGCTGGATTGTATAATGGTTCTATTTTTTATTTTTTGAAGAAAACTGTATACTGGTCTCCCCAGTGGTGGTACCATTTTACTTTCCCATCAACAGTTCATAAGGGTTCCAATTTCATCAAAGGAAACAATCAATAGAGCAAAAAGGAAATCTATGACATGGGGTAAATATTTGATATCTGATATAAATATTTGATATCTGATAACTCCTTATATATCTGATAAAGAGTTAATATTCTAAATACATAACAAATCTCAACTCAAGAACAAAGTATCAAAAAATGCAGTTTAAAAAAATGGATAAATGATTTGAGCAGACAATTATCCAAAATGGATGTACAGTAGCCACCAAGTGTGTGAAAAGATGCTCAACATCACCAACTGTTAATGAAACATATATCAAAACTGCTATGAGATATCACTTTATATCTGTTAGGGTGGCCATTGTCAAAAAAATAGATAAGGACTTAAAAGTAATTTCTACTTTGGCAGTCTATAATCCTAAATTTAAAATAACCCAAAACACTGAGTTGCAAAAGATGTTACAAATCTTATATATATTTTATTTGTAGTGAAGCCTAAGGACCTGATTCATTGTCTCTTTACTTTGATTTGCACACAATTTTAAGAAGCATGATTTTTGCTGTTGTTCTCTGGCACACTACTAGATTAGATAAAATCAATTAAGAGGAATAGAGATGCCCAGAGTAGCGAACAGATGACACTGCAAAGTGACTCCACAACAGAACAGTGAGAGGAAATAAGCACAAGCATTTTCAATCCACAGTTTATTGACCCCATGTAATACTAGGTCCAAAAAAAGCATCATTGCAACAAAGCACAGCACATTATTTAATGTGTGTAACATTTATGGTTTCTTTAAGGAGGAAAATGATAAAATACTGAATTGCTCTAAGTAGGCAAACATGATTGAATTAAGACCATTTGTGAGACAGAATGAGAATGGGCTGAGAGCCTGGAGCCTTGTAGACCTGGGTCTAAATCCCACTCCATCACTTACTAATAGTGAGAACTTGAGTTTTGACTTGTTTTTCTATAAAACAATGTTGATAATACCACAAACAGCTTTAGGGAGGATTCAGTAAGATCATTATGCTTGTAAAATGTGTGGCCCATCGTAAGGACTCAGTGATGTTGGCTGCTGCTCTGATGAGGACAACTGGTTAAAAAAAAAAAAAAAAAAAAAAAGATGAGAGTTGTGCATCTACCATGCAAGAAGGGATGGGGAAGAGAGCACTCTGGCTGTTCTCTCAGACTACGTGGAGGGGGTCAAGTCAGAAGGGACTAACAGGGTCCAGTCTTAGGGCTTATGTTACTCTCAAGAGTGTCCAGCTGTCTTCTACTCTCTTTGGGCAGCCATGAAATTAAAAGATGCTTGCTCCTTGAAAGAAAAGTTATGACCAACCTAGGCAGCATATTAAAGAGCAGAGACATTACTTGGCCAACAAAGCTCTGTCTAGTCAAAGCTATGGTTTTTCCAGTAGTCATGTATGGATGTGAAAGTCGGACTGTAAAGAAAGCTGAGTGCCAAAAAATTGATGCTTTTGAACTGTGGTGTTGGAGAAGGCTCTTGAGAGTCCCTTGAACTGCAGGGAGATCCTTTAGGATGGACTGGTTGGATCTCCTTGCAGTACAAGGGACTGGGTGTTCATTGTACTGAACCCAGTCCTGAGTGTTCATTGGAAGGACTGATGCTGAAGCTGAAACTCCAATACTTTGGCCACCTGATGCGAAGAACTGACTCATTTGAAAAGACCCTGATGCTGGGAAAGATTAAAGGCAGAAGGAGAAGGGGATGACAGAGGATGAGATGGTTGTATGGCATCACCGACTCAATGGACATGAGTTTGAGTAAGCTCCGGGAGTTGACGATGAACAGGGAAGCCCAGCGTGCTGCAGTCCATGGGGTCACAAAGAGTCAGATACAGCTGAGCGACTGAACTGAACTGAACTGGGCTAGCAAACCTTTAAAACTTTTAAAAGCTTCCTTGTTCCAGACCTTGGGTTTCCATGGTGCAGAGGAACAATCTATCGTTACAAACTTTTCTGTAGAGAAAAATGATTTTGTGCATGCTTTCCTGTTAAAGAAACTGATATGCCACCTCTCCCAAGAATGCAGATATTTTAGAAATTTGTGCTGCAGAGGATAAGGCTTCAATAAAAGGACTAAATCAACTACCAGCAAAATTTCAGGCATGGGTTGGCAGAAAAGGGCAAGGCGTATTTAGAAGTCTAGGTCTTCCTGGATACTTTTCAGTTATTTTAAATATAGATTGAGATCATATGCATACAAAATAGCCCTTAAAATGTATCAACATACAAAACTGTTGGTAAACAATAGATGTTAAGAGAGGAGAAATCTTCTAGTCAAGCGATTTTGTAGAAAGAATGCTAGGGGAACTTATAAAGGGAAAAAATCTTTCATATTCTTTCTTCATTTACTAAGAATTTACTGCTTCCTTGAACAAAGAAAATAAGTTGATTCACATTATTAGAAAGCAGATGTGCTCTGAAAAAAAGTTTAATCCCAACAATTTAAGCAAAGGTTGCACTTTTTAATTATCTATGTATCTTTCTTTCAAAGTGAAATAGAAAAGCCATATGCAAACATATCTGCATATAAATATGTATACATATCGGAGAAGGAAATGGCAACCCACTCCAGTATTCTTGCCTAGAGAATCCCGTGGATGGAGGAGCCTGGTGGGCTGCTGTCCATGGAGTTACAGAGTCAGACACTACTATAGTGACTTAGCAGCAGCAGCAGCAACATGTATACATATGTTCAAAAGTTCAGATGATACCTTAATTCAACACTTAGAAATAAGTGAATTCTTTATGTAAGCATGGTATATGCCAGTTGAAGCAAATACCATGTACACCTACCACCTTGCTGGAAAATCTTTTAAAAATGTATTGTTCTACTCCAGTCCATGTTGTGGTGGTGGAGGGCTGTCTTACACGGAGCTATTACATATATCCTAACATTTTGTGATGAACTCCACACTAGCAGTATGAACACTGACTACCATGCTGTGCTCTGAGATTTTCGCTGGCTCATGTACTACTTGGGTCAGGTAGTACTTGACTGTTTTTTCAATTCTTCTCCTTCTAAACATTTAGCAAGAAGAATTCATACAGCTCCAACAAAATTAAACCCTTAGAGCAAAAGAAGAGAGCCAGCTAAGATACGTGAAATGCATGTGTGCATTGGGCAGGGGTGGGGAGTTGTTGGTGAGAGCATGACCTGAGGGTCTCCATGGGGTCAAATGGTCTTGGGTGTCTTGGCTATTGGCCACTTGGCCCATTCCCAGGAGATGATGCAGCTGGGTAGGATTCTGGGATTTGGAGCTTGCTATCACTCCTTTTTGTATGACCTGGGACTGTGTATTTAGCCTCCCTGAATGTTGCTTTCCTCATCTGTAAAGTGGGCACAGCAGTATTGCTTGTCTGGCTGGGTATCGTGAGCATTAAATGAGCTGAGGGAAAAGTGCTCAGTTCAGTGCCTGGCACCTGTGGCCACTCATGACAGGCAGCAAAGTTATCACTTCCATTAGGCCTTTCAGACCTGACCACCCCAGCTGAATTCACACCCCTCCACTCGAGGTCACCTCCTGACCTCCTTCCTAGACATTCTTTGTCGACCTTATTTTATTTGTGTTTTTTCACAGTGATCTCTCTCAGATAGTAAAATGTAAACTCCTCTCTGTTCACTCCTAGAACAGCACCAAGCACTTGGTAGGTACTCAAGACACTTGTTTAATAATAAAGAAATGAATTGGTTGATGTGAGGCAGACAATGGAGCGCAATTCCTGCCATGAAGCTTAGGGGATGGCAAGATCCCTTAATCCACCCGAATTGTCCCATTCTCAGAGACAGCTGGGAACAGGGGAAGCCAGACAGGTGGAGGTCTCTCTTCAGCATCACCAGGCATGTCAGTGCCTGCCCCGCGCTGGGTTTCTCCCAGCACACAGGTCATACTTGTCCAGGCTACAGCCTGGTGTATATGGAGAGCAAAGGACTACATGCATTCTACAGCTCCAGGGCCTACGGCAAGGCCGTATCTCCTCTCAAGTTCTCTCTCCATTGCCAATGGGGCTTTGGTACACTTCAATAATCTTTTAGTTTAATGTTTGGGTATCTGTAAAAAGGCAAAGATATTTAGCAGGGACACCATTTTTGCTCTTTGAAGTAACTGTGGAATCTAATTCAAAGATCTTTTGAAATGGGAGTGAGGCTCCTGAAAAAAGGAGCGAGAGGCGAGAACCACTGGGCAAAGCATGCCAAACCCGGTCAACTTTTGTTTTGCCAAAGGCCTATCTTGCCCTTGGGCACCTGTAAGCAAATAGCTGCAAATGTAAAGCACCTTTTAGTTCTGTAGTTCAAGAATAGAAGTTTGAGAAACCTTTTGTAGCAAAACCCTAACAGGTCACTATTTTGCAATGTTTACTGTTAACTTAATCCAAGGAAGATAGAACTCTAGTTGGTGTTGTTTGGGATGCTAAGAGCAACTATAAGAACAATGCTTTTTATATTGCAGAAATGGTCAGTCCTCAAAGATGAGCAATAGTATAATTTGATGAAGAACAAGACTATCCTTTTTGGAAAAGCTTAGTGTGGCCACTGGGTTGACCATGAATTCTGGGGAAACAGAACTATACTCCACAGTTCAAAAAATGATGAAGATGGCATCTGTAGTCCAGATTTAGGAGAACAAAAAAATTATGAAGGATCAAACCTGTATAAAAATTAAATCAAGGAAACAAGCTGCAAGCTTGCCTTGGAGTCTGTGACCATTCCAGCCCACTGCTCAAGCTACAAGCTATTCCAGCCAGTCAATGACTGATCCAGAAGTTGACCCTCATCACCAACATTTAGCTTCAGGATGCTCAGTTTCCTCTACAGACCAGGGCTCACATTTGTGTCAGGTATTTTAGAAAGATCTCCACCAAAATGATTTGAAATCAAAAGGTTTTACCTCTCAAAGGGTTCGCTCTTACTCTCATCCATGCTGGGTCACTGTGTCTATTTGTGTGCACCTTTTAACATACATGAATATTTTACTTCTGTCTTCCCTTAATTATTTATTTGATATTTTAAAATCTTTATTAGATGCTTCTAGCACATCAGTGTGCCTTCTTTGAAGGATCCAACCCACATTTGGATGTATAAGGATATAGAAGGATCCCTTGGGTCTATAGTCCCATCATACTCAAATACATATTCATGTGCAGCACTGAGCTTTAAGCCCTTCACATTCATAGATCACAATGGAGGAGTTTATGATTTTCATCCCTTCTCCATGCAAACGCCAGGATGCTCTTCCTTCTAACTAGCATCTGGAATGAGAAACATGGGTGGAATTCTTTTTTTTTTTTTTTCCACGTTCTCTTGGGGAATATAAGGAGAAATGATGGAAATGAAGGCTCAGAGATTCTGTATCTCAATATACAAAATTGTCCACCCTTGGTACTTTCAGCCTTGGGGCATAGAACAGACCTGGCCAGAATGGCCCCAGCTAACAGGAAGGAATGGAAGACGCTCTCAACAGCTCTTGTCAAGATCTAAAAGAGAGAATTTGTTCTCCATCTGTGATAAGATAAGGTCTCATTTCAGGTTCACAGTTTCTTTAAAATTTGAACAAGGTGGCCTTTAGAAGATCCAGGACTTCTTCTTCCTCTGAGCCTTCCCAAACTGCACATTGTTTTTAAGAATCAGGAGGATGACCTCCTTCCCATATAACTGACCCCATGGGAATCCATCTATTTCTCAGTCCCTCCAATGGACACTTGTCAATCAGCTGCACACACTTTCTGCAAGTAGCTGTAGATTGTCTTCCAGCTACTTCAGGTGCAGACGCTATTTTGTGTATGAGTCAAATAACCTTGAGGGCAAATAATCCTTCTTAGATACTGATTGTCATAATAATTCATACAACTTTATGTTTAAAAACACAGGATGTGAATAAGGAGGACATAACGTTGTGTCCTCTATGCAAATACCATCCCTTTGACTTGCCCCTAGGATACTTGAAATTTCTACCAGTAGTCATTAAGAGATTTCTGACCTAAGGCATTGATCTTCACTGGGAGAAAGGACATAATTGTGAACTTTACATATTCATTCAGTTAATTACTCAAAGATTTCTAGTGTGCGCTTCTTGTACAAGGCATACACACTGCTGGGTGACGTGGGGTGTGATGCAAAGTGACTCTATTGCCTTTGCAATCCAGGAGTGTGGTTGTCATCTCTCCTTCTCACCAATATCTGGTTCTCTTCACCTTGGGGGTGGGGTGGGGGGCACGTGGTACGGCGGGTTGCATCTGCTGCCTCCTTGTGTTGGGGGCAGGGCATGTGACAAATTTGTTAATGAGTTGTGACAAGAAGTCCTGCCTGTTACTTCCAGGTTGGAGCACTTACATGCTAATGTGAGACCCTCTTAATGCCTGGTGACAAGCAGAGTGTGAGGTGGTAGCTGCTCCATTAACCTGGCCCCTGAGTGACTGCCATTAGCTGAACCCATCAGTGATGGAAGTCAAAATGAAGACACAAGGAAGACAAAAGCCTTTCCTGTTGAAAACCCTGGGGGCCATTGATGCTGCAGCATGGCCTCGTCTCCTTTGATTGATACAAGAAGCTTATCCTTGTAAGACAGGAACAAAATGTGAGCATAAGTGACTATAAGACAAGGAAGGAAGTTCTAAGGAAGACAGCAGAATTCTTACAGGAGAGATGTCTCAATGTGTAGACTCTCAGTGGAAGCCCAAAGAAAGAAGTGGGCTAGGAACAGTTTAGAGAAAAACAGCAGTTCAGAAAAGAGTCTTCCAGAAACTGTGTGAGCCCAGGTCTGCAGGGAGAGCAAACATGCATAGAATGTTCATAGAGAACAATTCAGATTGAATCACAATTTACACTAGTAATAACAAGCTGCCCTTCATCCTGCACATTCACCATGTGCCTGGTTATGTGCTAAGTGGCTTGAGTTCATTATTGAACTGACCTTCTTGGTGTCCCTGGAGGTAGGTACTACCTCCATCCTAGTTCTGTGGTTGAGGAGGCCAAGGCTCTGGTGGGTCTTGTAAATTGCTTGAGGTCCCACAGCCGGCTGGTCTCACTGCAGAGACTCAAATCCCAGCCTGACCGCCCAAGGACCCTGCTCTCAACCACAGGGCTGTTCTGCTTCTCAAAGGAGGCATCTTAGTGGTTGCTGAATCCAGGGGTGGGGAGGAATCTGGAGTTGTGTGTTATTAGCAAGACTCAGTTTATCTGTTAATGCAGCTGCAGCACTGCTACTGTGCAGGAAGTGAGCCTTTCCAGGGTGGGAGCCAGGGAGGTGAGCTCTGATGGGGAGAAGCCAGGTGCAGAGGCAGAGAGTGGGCCCATTAGGGGGCGCCGTGTGCCTTCAAACTACAAGGTTGCGGTTGGCCTTTGTTTTCCAAGACCCTCCTGAAGTTTCTAACTTCTGGAAGACACTGTAGGAAACAGTTCTGACTCCAGGTGTCTTGAAAACTGAATTTCTTGTCACCGACCCTCACTCTACCCTGGTCCTCCCTTTACTTTTATGACCATCTCCCATCCCATCTACCGGTTTTGGACATGAAATTTCCATGAGACATTTGACCCTTCAGTTTGGGTTTCAAAAGCCAGCAGCCAGCAGTAATTTCCAGCTGCAATTTTTGAATCAACTCCAGCTAGACAGATGTAACTTCTCTTCTGGGCCTCTTCATATACCCCAGAATAAATCACCACCATCAATTTCAGCTCCACAGTTTGGCTTATGCTTTTTTTCTCTGCTGACTCGAGTCATCCTTCTTGGTTAAGGATGTACCTCTCAATTCAGAACTCTACAGCACCTCTCATTTTTTGGTCGACAATCTCCTCTCCCTCAAACCGACCCTAAGCTCCTTGAGGGCAGCCACCACGCCTTCTGTTTCACTCAGAGAACTTTATACAGTCCTGGGGATATGCCAAGAGCTCAGTAAAGGCCTCAGCTGCCCCAAGGGCATTTGTTTCCATCCTTTCTGATCCCATGGACTGCCATATTCTTCTTCTTACTTTTCTGCATAACCTGTAAAACACTGTAACATCTGAATCAGCTCATTTGAACCCCTGTTGCTTTGGGGCCATTGAGTTTGAAGGCATTTAAGTCAGTCATGGGTCTGGGTTACAGCTTCATAATTCTCTAGCTAAGGTATCTTGGGGGAATCACTTGAATGGTCATCTCAGTTCTCACATCTGCAAAATGAGAAGATAGTGATGGCAACCATGTTCTACGTGAGGACGGATGATATACAAAATATCTGGCACCTGACACAGGTTGGATATCCTGGGGTTTTTTAACCCTCTTCCCTTCTTCTGTTACACTTTCAAGTCTCACTGGAAGGAACTTGCTTTTTCCTCATCCACTAAATCTAAACCCACCTCTCCTTCCTCTTGCTGAGTTCCTTTTTTTTTTTTTTTTTGGCCTGTTTAAACTCAGCATCTCTGCATCTCAGCACCCTGGGAAGAGGGCCTGGCTGGATTTCTAAGGAAGGTTGTGACCACAGGCAGATAGCTTGGTGTGGAGCCAGACGCAGCTCAGTTCCATCGGTGCCCAGCCCTGGCTTCCTGTGCTCTCGGAAACATTATCAAGTTGCAGGGAATTTGGTAGCGCTAATCAAACATTTGCTGTGCCTCACCTGCAACTGGTGTGTACTTTAAGATAATGTTTGGCTTCAGCTTGGAGGCTGGTGATTAGAGCAGTAAATCAGCCCCACTTTGTGGTTGCAGGTTTTCTTGGCCCATGCAGCGCATCAGAGCAGATTTCAGAGTGCAGACGTTTTTCTGCTTTCCCTTTCATCTTTAAGGAGAACAATGACAATATCCTGATGCTCCCCTACCATCCAATTATTCCCGTTTTGCTTCTGTGCTTTAGCTCACCAGTCACAAAAGGCAGGCAAAGCTTGTTGGTCATCTTTGCTTGAAGGTGCCATCATGGCGGTATGTGGTTTTTCAGCTGAGTGAGACCACAGTGAAGGTCTTACTCAAATCATAAGGGAGCTTTCACCTTTAATTGAGGATAATCGGCCATTTGAGTTTAATCCCATAGGTCAATCTCGCCCCAGCACCCACACGAGTACACACACCCTCCAAGGTCCTCAGTTTCCTGTGCTTTTCCACTTGAACATGAGCTGCAAGGCAGGTCAACCATAGAGCAAATGGCTGGGCAGCTGAGGGGTAGACAGAGCACCTCGTGGGGGCAGTTGGGTCCATACCACCCAGCAGAGGGCAGCAGTGCCTAAGAGTCGATCCTAAATCCATCCATTTACTCAGACACAGGCCAAGGCAGGTTGGGGGTGATTGGAGCATCTTTGGCAGCCCCATGAGAGTGGGGGATATTTCCTTTGTGAAGCATGTTGGCTGATTCCATACTGAGGAGCATAGACATCCGAGAGCCACAAAGCCCTCTAGAGAGCAAGGTTCGTTCCTGAATTCCCAGGCTGGTCCTGGAAGGGTCCGCACTGCTTTTCATATCGAAGGAGAAATCACCTCCTGGAGGTGGGGTCAGTATGTCTCAGTCAGCAGAGGTCTACGAGGCTCCTTCAAGATCTGACTCCTCTCTTGTGCATGGGTCAAGGCCCAGTGATTTAAGAGGAAAAGCAAAGGCTTCAGGTCTCAGCCCTCTCGTTTTCAAACAAATGTAATTTGTATCCAATCTCTACCTCTCTATGTAATGCCTATGCTATCATGTCTTGTACGTACATTCTTTTTCACCTCTACTCAACCCAGAAAGTCTCTCTAAATTTGTTCATTTTCTGGGAATTTACCCTTGGCATTGGTCCTTGTCTTCAAATTCACCCTGCAAAAGAATCTCAGATTAAACTCATCCACCCTTCTCCCTCACCTCACTGTAAGATGCCCCTTGGGGCTGCAGAGAAGAGATGGGCCCTGAAGTGGAGAAAAGAAGCCCAGGAAAGCAGAGCCTAGGGCAGCCACCCAAGAATATTTTTTAGATTATTCTTCTCTAGACTCCAGCAAGGATAGTGATTTAGACCGTTTGAATTACGGGACAACTTGGGATAGGATTAAGCCTGGATTGAAGGTCTAAATTGGATCAAGAACATCACGAGGGTCTGAACTTCTGGAGGCCGACTCCCAGGAGACTGGGGGGAAGCAGAGAAGGCAAGAGAAGTATGAGTGGAACGAATGCAAATCTTGCCCAGACCAGTTTTGTTTAGGGCCACAAGGGAAACTGTAGAAAAGGCCCCCGCACTGGCTGTGTAGCTTTTTATTGGATGACTGCTAAGCTCATTTCACCTCTCAGCCTCTGGGAATTCCATGAGCTGGATGAAGTTTTGAATCATCATCGACTGAAATAGCTTCTGTGTGATCACTGTGTTTTGCACTGGAGCTGAGTTGTTTTAATAGACAACAAACTAGTTTCTTCTATTTTCCACAGACAGTCTGCACTAGACCTCCCAGGGGCTTCTGGGAGCTGCATGGCATTATGGGAAAAGCGATAAACTTGGAATCAGGGGACCTAGGTCTTAGTCCTAGTTTTCTTGGGCAAGTCACTTTCCCTCTCTAGTTTGCAATTTGCTCTTCTGTCAAATAAAAACATTGGAATACATCAGGGAAGGCAAGTGTAAGCACAAATGGAGCCAGGCGGTTCATGCCTATAGCACATAATGCTAAAAGGTCATTTTTTCTACTGAGTTAGACTCAGAGTCCTTTTCAGCATAGCATTTGAAACAGCCATTATTGACCAAATAGAATTCTTTCTTGAGACTAAAACTGCTTCCCATCACTGGTTTAGATCATTTTCAAGGTTCTTGCAGTTCTAAACTAAGCTCTTCCTTTACCAAATACTATGCAGAACTGTCGTGGCCTTCAAAAAAATGTTTGATATCTAGCAGTGTTTTTCAAAAGAACCATATGAATTTGAAAAGGAACCTCTGAAAATATTGGTGTTATTTAATCAATTAGAAGTCGTTGAGAAGTGCCTATCAAGTGCCTCAGTTCAGCTCAGTGCATGCCAGGCCTCCCTGTCCATCACCAACTCCCGGAGTTCTCTCAGACTCACGCCCATCGAGTCAGTGATGCCATCCAGCCATCTCATCCTCTATCCCCTGTCTCTCCTCCTGCCTCCAATCCCTCCCAGCATCAAANCAGCACGCCAGGCCTCCCTGTCCATCACCAACTCCCGGAGTTTACTCAGACTCACGCCCATCGAGTCAGTGATGCCATCCAGCCATCTCATCCTCTATCCCCTGTCTCTCCTCCTGCCTCCAATCCCTCCCAGCATCAAAGTCTTTTCCAATGAGTCAACTCTTTGCATGAGGTAGCCAAAGTACTGGAGCTTCAGCATTAGCATCATTCCTTCCAAAGAAATCCCAGGGCTGATCTCCTTCAGAATGGACTGGTTGGATCTCCTGGCAGTCCAAGGGACTCTCAAGAGTCTTCTCCAACACCACAGTTCAAAAGCATCAGTTCTTCGGCGCTCAGCCTTCTTCACAGTCCAACTCTCGCATCCATACATGACCACTGGATAAACCATAGCCTTGACTAGACAGACCTTTGTTGGCAAAGTAATGTCTCTACTTTTGAATATGCTATCTAGGTTGGTCATAACTTTCCTTCCAAGGAGTAAGTGTCTTTTAATTTCATGGCTGCAGTCACCCTCTGCAGTGATTTTGGAGCCCCCCAAAATAAACTCTGACATTGTTTCCACTGTTTCCCCATCTATTTCCCATGAAGTGATGGGACCAGATGCCATGATCTTCATTTTCTGAATGTTGAGCTTTACCAAGTGCCTAGAACTTTCGTAAGTTCTTTACAAAGAGATTTGATCTAAAATATTTGTATTTCAGGGACTAATCACACCTGACTTAAACTCCAAACCATCAGGGAATATGGTTCCTTCCAATAATGCAAGGTAGGTAATCACTTAGTCTCCAAGTGGGAAAAATGGGTTGGAGAGACATAATATAGCCACTAGGAGAATGGACCTACTAGTAGCTAGTAACACAGTGGCTAGTATTGTGGAGAATATGGGAGATGTAACATTGTAGCTAGGTGTTTCGCCAACCAAGCCATATAGATTAACTCTAGCAAAAAAAAAAAAAAATTTTTTTTTGCAAGAAGTCTTCCCTTTACCCTTCAGGTGGAATGAAACCCCACTCTTCCTGACACCCATTGTACTACTCAATACATTCTACCATGTACTATCTTTCCCTTAAAAGTACAAGCTCTCTGAAGGTAGAGCTTGCATTTAATTCTTCTCTATATCCCCAGCACTGAGCACCAGTATTATGCCCAAATGTTACATGAGTTGAGTTAAAATCACAGTTTTTGTCTCCAGCCAGTCTGTACCTTAAAGAATTTATAGTCCATATTATTAGATCCCTAAAAACTTATGCCTGAGACACATTGCAGAAGAAAAAATAAAATATTGACATGAGGGTTGAAATCCTCATGGGTTCAGGTAAGGATCTAAAAGCAAAGGAAATAGATTAGATCCAGCCCTGTGTCTTTGTGGCCTACATGGTTTTAGATGACCCCAATCAAGAGAGCACAGAAAACTAAACTCAGGAGGTCTTTCATTACCTGATCCTTAACTATAAAGAGGCTTGGTCAAGAATACATCTCCAGTGATGTTTTGATTATAAGAATGTAATTATCTATTAACCAAATATATACCAAACTTCACTATCCAATTGCAGTATGTGATAAGATGATCTCAGGCCTGCTTGATTCTGCTCCACCAGAGAGATCAGGTCCAGCTGGTAGAGGAGATAATTCGCCGTCCAATAAGTACAGAAACTGGCTGCCTTCATCTGTGGTGGGAGGTTTATCAGAAGAGTTCAAGAGCAGCTTTCACAGAGGGCTCAACTATAAAGCTATAGGTAAGATTTTTCTTCTCAGGGGTGATGGCCTAAGAGGGCCCAATAAAACTCAAGAATGTTTGCAGGTCATAGATCGAGGACCCCAGAGCTGAGCAAGGCAGCCCCATAGTTAGAAAGCAACCATAGAGTTGACAAAGCATTTCCACACACATGAGCACTTTTGATCCCTGACCGCAATGGTAAGAATTATTATTTCTGCTTTCTAGATGAGGTAATTGATATGCAAGGAGGTTAACAAACAGTTAAATTAACTTTGAGAAAGAAAAAAAGAGAAGGCCCTGACATCTGAAAGCTGGCCTGGCCCTCACAGCTAGGTCATGTTATTCTCCTGATGGATATAAACAATCTTGCAGAACACTAACCTCAGACAAGGTTATTCTGAGACCATGACAAAATGAGACAAAGCAAGGGTACTTTATAATTTTATCTAAACATAAACAAAAACAAGGCCACCATGCCACCCACAAATACTGAAAACCCACTTAGAATGAGTGACGTCTACTTCTTTACCAGTGATTCTCACTATACATGAGATTTATTAAGATACCCAATCATAGACTTTTCCCCACTGTCTGACAGCACCCAGCGTCTGGAGCAAACTTTCATTGCCTTGGACCCTGTCTCAAATCACCCAGCCAAGGCCGAGATGCTACAAACGGTTCTTTCCAGCACCCTTTTCCTGAGATAGCACTTTGCCATGACATGCATCCTCCCTTGATTGGAAGAGTAATAACCCCAACGTGTTCAGCTACAGGTGTGAGCCTGGTGGTCTTTGGCTGGAGGATATTGACAATTTCCATAAGGTTAAGTGGGCTGCCATGATCACACAGGTGTTAAGGGTGGTCTTGTTCTTTCCTGGCACTAGACCATTGAGCAAGGTTAATCCCATCACCAGCATATGAGAGAGGCCTAGAGATTATGGTGGCAGCTACCAGGAGATAGTTGAAGGGCACTGGGGATTTACTGGAGACTAAATCATATTAACATTTCCTTTTCAGTCTTCAGTTCGATTTTTCAAATCCCTTTCATGTCTAACTTTCTTTTTTGAGCCATATATTAATGTGCCATTTGGCAGGTGGAATGGAAAGTGGTTTGCATATGGTCTCCTGGCTGGTTAGCAGAGAGCTCCTTTCCTTACCTACCATGTACTCCTACCAGTCCCTGCGTAAAAGGGAATACCTGCTTGACATTCTTTTTGGCCATGGTCAAGCCCTATGATAACTGAAAAATCAGAGGATGAGAGACTTGGGGGAGGTGAGTTTATCTAAAATGGGCATGAATTTTTAACAAAATTCTACACTTAGTGTTGGAGAAGGCAATGGCACCCCACTCCAGTACTCTTGCCTGGAAAATCCTATGGACGGAGGAGTTGGAAGGCTGCAGGGCATGGGGTCACTGAGGGTCGGACATGACTGAGTGACTTCACTTTCACTTTTCACTTTCCTGCATTGGAGAAGGAAATGGCAACCCACTCCAGTGTTCTTGCCTGGAGAATCCCAGGGACGGGGAAGCCTGGTGGGCTGCTGTTTGTGGGGTCGCACAGAGTCAGACATGCCTGAAGTGACTTAGCAGCAGTAGCACACTTAGTGTAAGCAAATAATTACTAAGCTTCACAAAATTTGAGGTACTCATAGGCTTCTTTAAGAGATGGATGGCACTCAGATCATGGAAGGTAACAGTTGAGATAGAGCGTAAGTAAGGCATCTTGTTCAGGTCTGGGAGTACATTTTAGAGGATCAGTGGGTAGCATGTTTGCAGCACATTCAGAGGTGGGTAATGATGGTGAAGAACAGCTTTGAAACCAGGTCACAGGAAGAATGATTGAGGCAATGGGGGCCGGGAACGGAGAATAGTTCACATGGTGGAGACGTGTCTTCAGACATGGGAAGGCCATCACATGGAAGAGAAAATAGATATTCACTGTGTTACTTTGGAGGCAGAATTAGGACCAGTGGGTGGAATTTATAAGAAGCCAACTTTTGGCTCAATATGGGAAGTGCCTTTTTAACATAGAGAACTGTCCAACAATGTAGATGTCAGCAAGCTTACTATTCTTGAGGGAATTAAAGTAGAAGCTGGAAGGGATTTTGTCAAGGACGCCTGAAAGCTGGTCTTGCACTGGGTGGAAGCTTGTATCCGTGACACCCGAGGTTATTCCAGCTCTAATATGCCCATCTGGGTTATTCTAGGCACTAGATGGGATGAGAGTGGGGTGAAGAATTCAAGGATTAATACAATGCAGTAACTTTACTATCTTGTGTTTTTGTGTAATCTTTTTACCTTAGATTTTAATTTGATTAGCTCTTTGGTCAGGTATCATCTCCCCATCAAATTTATTTGATAAAAATGTATTACACACTGATGTTTTCCAGGCCTTGTGAATACCTTGGTAAAAACAAATGAACAAACAATGACATGGACCCTTCTCCTAGAGTTTCATCAGGATCTTAAACGTAAAAGCCTTAACTGTATATTCATTAACTCTTTACCTCCCAAAGCGCATCAGTAAAATGTCAGTCCATAAATGTGACTGCACATGCAAGAATAAGCAAGAACTCAGGACAATTGATGTCCAGCTCCAGAAACCTGCTGAGTCACCTGCTTCTATCATGCCATCTCAGAATTTTAAAGGAAAAAACGACTTCCAGAAGTCCTTGAAGTCAGTTTTCACTAGATATAGGGGATGGCCATCCAAGTTCAAGTTTAAATGTTTTAACTGCTCTGTAGCTCACAGATTGTTCTCAGGTAGTTCTCAGGACATTTTACTCTGGAGATGTAGAATAAAGGACACTGTCATCAGACCTCTTTATCAGTATTTCAGTTAAGTTCAATTCAATTCACTTTTAATGAGCGCCTTTAAGGCAGTGTATTAAATCCTCCAGAGAATTCAGAAACAAATAAGACCTAGTCCTAGTCTTAGGAGCTCACTTTCTGGTTTGGAGCCTGCTGATAAACAATTGTAAAAGTAAAGTGAAACATCTGAGTAACTTAGGGGAGAAAGAAAGAGATGGAAATTACACTAGTTTTCGGGTTAGAGGAAGGAATGGCACTTTCACGGGAATTTTGAAGGATACATACATTGTTACAGTAATTGTAGGGGGAGAATATTTTAGGAAGACACATGAGCTTGAGAAAGCCACTGAGATGGGAGCTGGTGAAATGTCTGTGGAAAACAGACAAGACCTTTGTAACTGGGAAGCTGAGTAAACAGCACTTGTGTGCTCGGTCAGTCAGTTGTGTCTGACTCTTTGCAACCCCATGGACTGGAGCCCACCAGGCTCCTCTGTCCATGGAATTTCCCAGGCAAGAATACTAGATCAGGTTGCCATTTCCTCTGCCAGGGGATCTTCCTGACCCACGGATCAAACCCACGTCTTCTGCGTCCCCTGCTCTGAGGTCGATTTTTTTTACCACTGTGCCACCTGGGAAGCCCCCGAAGAGGTAGTGGTGGTGATTTTGTCATTAAATCGTGTCCGACTCTGGTGACCCCATGGACTGTAACCTGCCAGGCTGAACAGATAGTGCTGGGAGGTAAAAGCCAGAGGATGAGGCCACGGAAGACAGAGATCTGGGCCCCCGACCAAGGGTTTCTTTCAAGTTTTGTAGGTAAAGGAGAATCGCGGAAAGCTTTCATCCAGTGAAGAGGAATAATCAAAGCCACAAAGAAAAGGTGCAACCGGCAGCTTTGTGTGGATTGAAAGTGAGAGTGCCAGGGCAGGTGTCTAAGAGGGAGAAAAGAGCCACATGAAAGGACGGGCGCATGAAACGGAAAGGCTGCGAGGAGTCCGAGGCGAGATGCTGAGGAGGGAGAGTCTACAAAGGCTAAGCTTTGGAATAAATGTGGCCAAGGAAGGAAAGGGACGGATGGTGGCGGGGGAAGGCCGGGGGGAAGAGCAAAAAGGAAGGGCTGTATTTTAGACAGCGGTTTTGAGGTGCCGCTAAGACTCCAGGCTGGCCGTTTAGTTGGTAGTTGATTCGAAACCAGTGTCCAAAGCTTGGGCGAAGACGGGGTTAGTATCAGGAAGTTGCAAGTCATCTGGGTAGAAGCCAATATTATATAAAAAAGATGCAATCATCCAGGGATTGAGGTAAAGATTCTCAGTGATTTGGGGGAATATCTGTGTTTAGGGATGAGAAGGTAGTAAAAAACAAACAAAAAAGATGGAAAGTGAGATTTGTGATAAAAAAAAAAAATCTGAGCGGACGGCAGTAAGCAGAAGAGACATTTCAAGAAAGGCAGGTTGGTGGCCAGTAGTTCTGACCAGAAATAGCTCTGAGGTCTGGCAATTACTGATGTTCCAGAGTCCTTTAGAAAATAGCCTCAGCACCTCTGGAGGAAGCAGCCAGATTGCATGGCGGCTGTTCGCACGGTGGATCCAGTGACAGGAGTCACATTTCCAAGGAGTAAGGAAGGAAGGAACATTTTGAGGATAACATGAGTGACACAGTGTTTTATTAAAATAGGACACATTTTTCAAGGAAAGTGTACACAGAGGAGAAGCTAAATGTATAAGCAAGAGTTGTAGAGGTTTCTTACTGGATGGATGATCAGGAATCAGGTATGAGGCTGCCGCTCCTCTTCCACAGGTACCTGGCTTGTATGCCTAGCTCTGAAACCCTGCTGCAGGTGGCTCATTCATCCTCTGCTCTTGGGATGCTCCCACCCTGTGCCCACCCACCTACTGCCACTGAGAATTGTCTTTAAATGTCCCCTCTGGCAGGGACTTCCCTGGTGGCTCAGACTACGGTAAAGCATCTGCCTACAATGTGGGAGACCCTGGTTTGATCCCTAGGTCATGAAGTTCCCCTGGAGAAGGAAATAGCAACCCACTCCAGTACTCTTGCTTGGAAAATTCCATGGACGTGGGGGTCTGGTAGGCTGTCCACGGGGTCGCAAAGAGTTCGACATGACAGCGATTTCACTCACTCACTCACTGGCAGGGATCTATCTTTTCTCTGAATCTCTGTTGCAACAACTATATAGCTGGCCAATTTAGCCTGAAATGATTTTCTTTACTGAATGTGTTTTTGTTTCCAACTAGACTGGTGAGGGCTAGAAGAAGGTTTATACTTCCTCTGATTTTTAGTAACTCCTTGAAGAATGTGAGCACACAGCGGGTGCTCAAGAAGATCTCAGACTCATAGAGTTAAGTCGAGAAAGTGCAGCTACCTCACCTCCCTGATGCAGAAACTGAAGTGTGCAGAGGTTTTTATGACTTCGTTTACTTACTCTGCCTGAGCATGTTTTCGTGGCAGGTACTGAGCAAGGTTTCTACTCAAATCTAGCCTGGAAGAGAGACATGTAGACAGCTCAGCAAAATATAAATTGTACAAAGGAAAAGGGTGGTTTGTACAATCTGAAAAAGGAGGCATGCGTGCATGCTAAGTTTATTCAGTCGTGTCCGACTCTTTGCGACCCTATGGACTGTAGCCCATCAGGCTCCTCTGTCCGTGGGGATTCTCCAGGCAAGAAGACTGGAGTGGGTTGCTATGCCCTCCTTGAGGGGATCTTTCTGACCCAAGGATCTAACCCTCGTCTCTTGTAAGTCTCCTGTGTTGGCAGGCGGGTTCTTTACCACTAGCGCCACCTGGGAAGCCCGAAACATGAGGAGAGGCTCTTGATTCAATCTGAGTAGTGAGGTCAAGTCCAGAAAATGCATCAGAGGGGAGCAGCTGTTTGCCCCATGCCTTAAACATGGAGAACTTAAGGCTGGCTAGTGTCCCTGCTGGAGTGTGGCCCAAACCTCCCAGACCACACCGGCTGTCTTCCACCCCGGGGAATGGTTAAGTGTCTGACTGAGCAACCAGTGGTTCTGTCCCTGGCCACAGTTCCCCACCCTGCCCAGGCCAGGTATGTGGACATGCACTGCTGCTCGTCAGAAATTTGGGTGATAGAAGGAATTTCTAAGGAAGGGGAAGAGAATGATGGAAGTGCCTAAGATTGGCAAGAGAGCCTGGGATAAAAGGGAAGGGGTTAAGAAAATGTGGTCATGGGTTACTCACAAAGCCTGTCCTACACTTCCCCAGAGCTGCTGGTTCAGCAGCACTTTTAAAACTGAAGTGTGTGTTTAAGACTCCTTCTACTTCAACAGCAAAGGACTCAACCCTATCCAAGGGCTGTATCTTTTGGTTAGCTCAAAATGACATCTTATTTGGGACCAGATGTTTTTGATCTGAGTTCCCCAGTTCTCTGCCTTGCAGCCCGTAGAAGCTGGTTCTCTAGATTAGAAGTCCAGATCAGCAAGAGGAGCTCGATCAAGAGAAAGGGAAGGCAGAGGAGGGAGCGCGAAAGACAGTTCCATGTGGAATTCCACACGGAAGACTGCATTCTAGAAGCAAAAGCCTGATCAGCAGGAGGTGATGTTGATCCATTGTTGGCGTCTCAAGAAGGGCTGAGGCTGGGAGTCTGCCACTGGCTTCTGACCACTGACAGCACAGGAAGCCCATGTAGGGGCTGCCACACGTCTCAACTTCTGACTCCTCATCCTTAATGTGAGAGGTGGTTGGGGAGTGTAGGGATCGAATAGTCTCTGAGATCCTTTCCAACTCTGGTGGTCTCCAGATTTCTAATTGGAACCCCAAGAAGAAAGCAGTTTGCCAGTCTCTCTTCTCACCTCAAGAGGAGTCAGAAAATATTTGGCCCTGGCTCGTTAGCATGGGAAGTGGTGGCCCACAGACATCACAGTCGAGATATTAATAGATTATTCCAAATGTTATATTTGCATAGACGCACCACTCATTATGCAGATTGCCAATTATGAACTGTTTGTTCTTTCTTTCAGGGGAGAAGTTTATTTGCAAACGGCATGAGGTGACTCCGGGCAGCATGGAAACAAGGCATCACCCAGGAGTTCTGTGCACAGGGCACTCTGCCATGACCTGCGCTTGACAAGCTCTTAAAGAGCCAGGTGACATTTGCCAGTGAATGCCAGCTAGAAAGGTGATGAGAAGGAAATCAGTGATGGAATTTGAGGACAAGGGCCGAACTAAGAAGGTCCCGAGGTTAGAGGGATTAAAGGTCTAGTGGTGGCGGCACTGGTGGTAAAGAACCGCCTGCCAGTGCAGGAGGCCTAAGAGATGCAGATTCGAGCCCTGCAGGAAGTCCCCTGCAGGAGGGCATGGCAACCCACTCTAGTATTCTTGCCTGGAAAACCCCCATTGACAGAGGAAACTGGGCTACCATCCCTGGGGTTGCAAAGAGTTGGACATGACTAAAGCAACTTAGCATGCACACGTGAAAGTGAAGTAGGTTTGCTCTAAGTTCCCTGGGTTAGGAAGATCCCCAGAGGAGGAAATGGCAACTCATTCCAGTATTCTTGTGGGGACAGTCCCATAGACAGAGGAGCCTGATGGGCTACAGTCCATTGGGTCACAAAGAGTTGGACATGACCAAAACTAACACACACATATGCAGGCACAACCCAAAATGGTCCCAGACCTTTGGGGCCACAGGACTTCTCCTGATGGAGCTGGGCAAAGATCAGGTCCCCTTCTCACATGTCAAAAAACTCCAGATTTTATAATCACCTGCAACTTATTGAACACTAATCTGTAGGGGTACTCTCTGAAGTCATTTACTTGGGTTATCTCATTGAACTATGTAGCTATTGGGTGATAGTGAAGCTTAGAGAATTTCTATTTGCTCCTATGCTGACTGATATTTGATCACAGGCTGTCTGATCCCAGAGCCTGTGCCCTTCGCCACTACACTTCTATATTATACTCTTCCTTGCACACTTAATAATCTGATCATGGGTCATTTTTCTCAGGGCCATATATAAACCCAAGACGGAATTCTGAGGGCATTAAGATATAGGAGCATCTAATATAGTACCCCGATTGTCCTCTATTAGACTTCAGCATTCCACTTAAGCCTCTAAATCTGAGAGTTGCCTGAAATTGGCTCCCGAGGGAGCATGCAGGTGATTAATGAGTTTTTAAGAGGGGAAAGGAGGGAGGGATGGAAGGACTGTTTGCCATGAAGAAAAAGAGGAAGCTGAGAAGGTGACTGTAGCTAATGTTGGAATGAATAAAATCATAGACTCTTGGAAGAAAAAGAAAGTTCGGAAGCCACCTTATCCACTATCATACACAGTGCAGGAACTGGAGGCTCTGAGCTGAAAAACATAAATATGCAAAGAGGAGGGAAAGTCTGTTTTCTCCTTAAGGAAGTCAGGGAGGATTGAAATCAGTTAATGTCTTCACTGACTGTATATGTATGTGCCCAGACCTGGGCAGGATGTCATAGGGCACACACAGAAATGAGTCTGTTTTGAGAGATGAACTGGTATAGCTGGGTTTCAAGACCTAAAAATGAAATAGACTTCACAAGAGAGTCTACTAGTGATAGAAATGTAGTCTGGAGCTATTCTGTCTAAGCTGATAACCACTAGCCATGTGTGTCTATACAGCATTTGAAATCTGACTAGTTCAAATTGTGCTATAAATTTAAAGCTAAATACTGGACTTCAAAGATTAGATTCAATAAATATTATTAAATTTAATTTTATCTTTTTTAAGCTTTCTTATATGTGGCTACTAGAAAATTTAAAATGACATAAGCGGCTCCAATTATATCTCTATTGGACAGTGCTGATCTAGACTAGATACCAGCTGTCTAGGGTATAGTTAGTCCATGGACAAATAGAAGAGGCCTCACCTAGGAACTTGTCAGAAATGCACCCCTACCCCCCATTCTGATTTCACTGAGTCAGAATTGGCATGCTATAGAACCCCATACTTGATTTGCTTGCACACTAGAGTCTGAGAAGCGCTAGACACTACCAGTGTTCCACATTTCCTCTGTGGGTTGATCTTTTCAAGTATTCGCACTTCAGCAAAGTTAGTTCTGAGAAGAACTACCTGAATGACCAAGAATAAGGTCCTTCCTGAGTCTATACCTTAGATTTTCCACCTATAATGAAAAGTCAGCTGCACTAGATGCTCTTAAAATCATCTCCAGCCCTGTCTATAGTTATAGCGCAAAAGTTTTGTTATTTGCTAGAAGTTAATTGTCCACTATAACACTGACTTTTAGACTTTCTGGTTCCTAAAGTCTTACTTAAGAAGATAGTAAAAGAAAAGCGAAAGTCACCCAGGCTCAGTTGTATCTGACTCTTTGTGACCCCATGGATTGTAGCCCGCCAGGCTCCTCTGTCCATGAAATTCTCCAGGCAAGAATATTGGAGTTGGGTAGCCATTCCCTTCTCCAGGGAGTCTTCCAGATCCAGAGATTGAACCCAGTCTCTTACATTGCAGGCAGATTCTTTACTGTCTGAGCCACCAGGGAAGCCCATCTAAGAAGATAATATTCTTCCAATCTCTTCAAGAACATTTGTTAACTGCGTGTCAGATAAACCTGTCTCATGTCCTTTTAAAAACTTCATTTCAATATTCATGCTTATCAATGAATTTACTTGTAAAGCAAGCACGAAATATGTGCATTGAGTAAAGAAAACAGTCAGATTCGAAGGCATCCATTATTTACAACTGAACATCTTCTCTGGGCTAGATCTGCAAAACGAGCGTTTATCGACTCTCAGCAAATAGACAGTAAGCACACATTATGGGAAGCAGAAGAGCACAAGGGTAGCAAGAGAGTATCTCAGATCAGAAGGACTGAGATTTGTATCCAGGTTCTGCCTATATATGCAATTATAGATAAGTCCTTTGACCTAGCTAAGCCTCATTTTGTTTCTCTGAAAAGGATTAGATAATGTCACTATTTATTCGTTCAATAAATTGTACAAGGGTTAAGTTGTTTTAGTATAGTTTTAGTGCTTAATAGATATTGGTTATTATTATTATCATTAATAGTTGGGACTAATATAGAGTGTGACCAGGTAGGATATGTGTGAAAAGAGCCCTAGGACAGGATCTACTAATTATAGTTGAACATCATAACAAGGTTTCCCTGGTGGCTCAGTCAGTAAAGAATCTGCCTGCAATGTGGGAGACTTGTGCTTGATCCCTGGGTTGGGAAGATCCCCTGGAGGAGGGCATGGCAACCCACTCCAGTTTTCTTGTCTGGAGAATCCCCATAGACAGAGGAGCCTGGCAGGCTACATTCCATGGCGGTCACAAAGAATCAGACACGACTGAGCAACTAAGCACACATCACATCAGAGAGGTGTAACCTGAAGTTACCTTGCAAGTCCTCTAAGACTCAGAGACACGGGTGAGAGGTGGAATACAAAAGTCCTCGACGTGTCTGGAGAATGGGAGAGAGGCTAGCTTTGTGAACCCAAGTGGACAGGTGGAATTATGGTTGTAAAGGAAGACTGGGTCATCCTTGGTTGTGGAAACATGTAGGAGAGGTATTTCGGGGTTACGAGGTAAAAAAATCAGAACTAGCAATGAGAAAATGGGTGTTTAACTGCCCAGACTGGATGCAGAGTCCCTTTACCTTCGTGGGTGTTGTTTTACTTTGGGGACGACAGCTTATTCCGTCAGCCCATCTCTCTGGCCTGTCCTCCCCCACCCAGCCACTGGCAGTCATTTCTCACTCCCACGCTGACATTTCCCTGAGACTCATTTTGTGCTATTTCTTCATGAGGGCATCTGGGCTGACAATGCAAAAGAGCCTTTTCCCACAGAATTGAGAGGAATTTCGGATTATGCGCAGGGATGTCGGCCACCGTGAGGTCCTGCACTGTTTCCATCCAGCCTCCCGTGATGATGGCATTCCCCTCTCCCCCTCCCCATCCATCCCCGCTTTCTCCCTGGGAACTTTTTGCCCCCTCTGGGAGTGATTTCTCAAGATACTCTCCTGTTTCCAAGCTTCTCTCTCTCCAGCCAGACTGACGGGCCCCACGCAAAGCGTGCTCTTTTTGGGGACCGGCTTGTGAGCCCTGCAAACACGTCGTTGGTGGCTACCCTGCCATTTCCATATCTGGAACTCTGTGCCTGACAGAAAAGGTTGAGTGAACACACATATATTTTGGGTCTTTCTTCAGAAAAGTTCTTTTGAATATGCAGAACAAAGCGAGGGCCACATTTATCTCTGACCTTTTCCGGCTCTCTCTGGCATCTGTTAAGGGGAAAACAGTCCTCCAAGCCCCTCAGCCTCGCCTCCCTGGGAGCGGATGATAGACTCGCCTGCATTCACTTCGTCACCCGCTCTCCCTCCTCAGGCCTGCTGGAGTCTTTCCCCGTGGCTGATCCTCCTTGGGGTTTGGGGGCCCAGGAAAATGAGATGGGTTCCTTGGGGAGCACTGAGGTGGGGGCTCCTGCCATAGGTTCAGCCTTTAAACCTTTTCCATGAAGCCAGCTGACCCCCTTGCTCCCTCCTGCGTGTTTCCTAGCAGAGTCCTCTCTGATCTGGGGAAGCAATGTGTCTCCAGAACAGGGAAGGAAAAGACGGAGAAAGCATCAGTTCACTCTCCACAGACCAATCAGAGGAAAACTCAGTCCACAGAGCTTTACCAAGGATCCAGGGGGACCCACGGGGATCTCTGGAGGAAAGAGCCACCTCTACACATTCTTGCCATTTCTCAGCACTTCCCAGGGGAACAGCTATTACATAGGAGAAAGAATGCTTGGACTTTGTTATCAGGAGTCTTGGGTTTGATTCTTGTCAAGCCTTTTACAGGATCACACACTGGACTGTAAGCTTTACAAAGAGCCCTGGTATCTTCTCAGCGTCCCCTTGTGTCTTAGAGCGTAAAGCCCTGTGCCACCTGCATGGTAGGTACTTACTCCTGAAAACGTGATCTACCACAAATTCATACATGAGATACATGTATACACACATAGATACATACTCATAGCTTTGCTTGCACTATTAAAATATATTAAATGAATGTACTGTGAATAATGCAGTATAATGATGATTCTAACGTGAAACTAAGCTTACCCTCCACTAGAACTCTATCCTTCAGTCAGTCAATCCATACATGAAATACTCATTTGGATTCTTGAGATTTCAGCATTAAATGTATGATATCTCTTTGGTATAAAGCCTTAGGTTTTCCTAATGTGCTGTGCTTTTTTGCTCAGTCACGTCCAACTCTTTGCGACCCCATAGACTAGCTGGCCAAGCTTCTCTGTCCATGGGATTCCTCAGGCAAGAATACTTGAGTGGGTTGCCATGCCCTCCTCTAGGGGATCTTCCCAACCCAGGGATCAAACCCAGGTCTCCCGCATTGACGCATAGGAGGCCCCAAACTATCGTAGGTTCAACATTTGCTCAGTTTCATGTATTCTTAAGTGGAGATAATAAACCCAACTTCCACTGCTTAACAAGGGAAACATAAAAGTCATGTGCCTAAAGTGACAGGAAATATGGCATGGCTCCTCCCTTCAGTCTCACCATAGACACATCAACTCCACAATCAACTCCATCTCAGACAGACTCCTCATGGCCGAAACCCAGATAAAAGCTAACAATGACTCTAAGGGACCAAGATTTCTCAGCTCCCAGTAAGCAAGGAGGCTATCTTAAGTATCTTAAGTATTCTACTATTTTAAGTATTATCTTTTCCCTCCCACACTCCCAGTGAAAACAAAACTCAACAGCAACAAGCCAAAGTACACAATTAAAGGCAATGGATGACTATAAGTGTGGGGATAGTACTCTTGGGGGAGGCCTTGCTCGTTAACACTGCATATAACATCTGCAAAAATTCTTCAGGGCCTTTTATTCAAGTTAAGATTTAGGGTTAAGGCAGTGTGTGTCTCTCCATCCCTGCCAAGTTCAATTTGCTGGAAGGATGTGTCTGTGTCCCTGAACTCCTGGATCCCCACCATATGAGTGAAAAATGGCAGTGCACAGAGCCATTTAGACTCTGTGCCAAGGGGACATAAAGGATCACAGCCGTCGAGATATTTCTGATCTGAGGTGTCAATCAGCAAGCTTAAGATTTGCCACTGATTAATCAGAAAGAACATCAAGCCTTTAGTGTCTTTCTCTAGACAGAGACCTGCCACTTTGCTCTGATTACAATTCTCCAACAGGGAGCCAGAAGTAATTTGAGCCAAGATAGCCTGTGATAGCTGGAGAAGGGAATGGCAACCCACCCCAGTATTCTTGCCTGGAGAATCCGATGGACAGAGGAACAGGAGGCTGCAGCCTATGGGGTGGCGAAGGGTCAGACACGACAAAAGCACCTGAGCGCAGAGGGCAGCCTCTGATAGCAGTGGCCCTGGGAAGAGAGAAAGCTGATGAACCCGTTCAGTGGAGGGGTAGGGAAAGAAAGCTCTGATCTGCTGGTTTCCTTGGTGTGAGTACTTTCACTGTGGCCAACTTCAAGCTGCCGATGTGAGGCTGGAGAAAGATGAACACACTTGACTTGGTACGAGCCAGCTCTGGCACAGCACTGGGAGGGAGATCTTTGCAAGGCCTCAGGGTCACTAAATGTCAAGCCACAGAGTGGTGACATGATGTTCCAGCCTGCTTGCTCCCTGATTGGTCAGTTTGTCGTTTAAAATGGAAAGACGGCAAACCATTTTTTTAAAATTATTTATTAAAACTTTTTTGAAGGAAAGGCAGACTGCCACATGCGGCACGTCATTTGGATGTGTCTGGAGCCTTGGAAGCCTGACTACCTATGTTTTCCTACAAAAGGACTTCAGGAACTTGTCTGGAGTTTCTAGCCAGGGAGCACAGTTCCTCGTCTACACTTAGCCGAAGAGCTGTCCTTCTCTGATCAGGGAAAGTTGGCCTCTTTGACAGAGCATGCGGTTTTGGGAGGGACACACATAGAGCACTGAGGGAGGGAGGGAAGGGACACTACCCAGACAACCAGACAAACTGAACCAACCCTGAGGACCCATGGGGTGACGGCTGCCGCCCGATAGCCTGCAGCCAAGGATGCTAATTTTTCACACGCAGACTCCATGCCAAGTTCAGCTGGTTTCTGAGACCCCAAAATCAAAAAGAAGAATATATTGCAGGAAAGGGCCTCATTCTCCCTATATCCTATAGAAAGCTTTGCTTTATCTTGTATATGTGAAATCTTGGGAACTTTCCCCCAACACATAGCTACCGCCTTGCTCTGGGACCTCAGTCACATCATTTCCCTTCCTGGGTTGTTGTTTTTGGATCTGTGAAATACTCAGGGTGCGTTACAGTTTCTCCCGAGTCCTTCATAGTTCTAGCATTCCTCCATCCAAAACTGAAAACCCCAAAGTTATGAATCCAAGATATAAAAGACAAGCAAAAATGTCCAAAGAAGTACCTTTTTCCATGCAGCTGGGTGACCAGTTCCCTGCCCCTCTGCCAAGTGGAACTGTGATTCTGACAGGTGTTACTCCTTCTCCCCACTCAGGGCCTCAGCGTGCTATACGACTTGAAAAGCTATCAGCAAGTCCAAGCCTTAGTCCTTCAATTGCCCTCCCACTGTCCCAGCACTCGGCCTGAATGTCTACCTTTGCAGGTGAGCTGTGTTCCACTCTTTCCATTCTGAAGTGCATAGACCCCTCCGATGAAGCAGATGGAAGCTCTCAGTAGCCACAAATGCTTTTGTACTGATAAATATTCCACTAGGTACCAGCTGCAGAGAAGGCAATGGCACCCCACTCCACTACTCTTGCCTGGAAAATCCCATGGACGGAGGAGCCTGGTAGGCTGCAGTCCATGGGGTTGCTAGGAGTTGGACACAACTGAGTGACTTCACTTTCCCTTTTCACGTTCATGCATTGGAGAAGGAAATGGCAACCCACTCCAGAGTTCTTGCCTGGAGAGTCCCAGGGACGGGAGAGCCTGGTGGGCTGCTGTCAGTGGGGTCGCACAGAGTCGGAAGTGACTTAGCAGCAGCAGCAGCAGCAGGTACCAGCTGAGCCAATTTTCTCAATAATGAGGGAGACATACCAGGTATGTATGTGTGGTGGAGGCGGGAAAGTAGGAGATGAAGATTCAGGCTCAGTTTCTGTGAAGTGGAGATATATCCTGGGCATAAGGCTGCAGCCAGCTAGTTACCCTGGACAGCCAGAGGCCAGCTCATGGGCAACTTCTGGGGAGAGGGTGAGAGGAAGGTGCTATAGGAAGAAAAATGATCCTAAAGAAAAAGGTAGAAAAGTGACAGACAGCTCCCTAGCTCACAGCTTGCTGACACCCACCTTATATATGTCAGCTGTCTTTGCTGTCGATGGTGTGGTGTCGGAGGGGTCCTTGGCATGAGTTACATGAATGCCTTGTCCCTATGATGATCAAAAGTGGCTTCCCCACCTGGTAGTACCTGGATGGACAAAGCTGAGTCTGGCCTCATCACAAACCTTTTCAGCAGCTAACTCCCATCCCTGCTTCCCACTCCTCAACATGCCTGATGAAGGGGAGGAGAACAAATGCAGAAGCAGGTCAAGAGAGTGGTCCCCGGGAAGACTAAGCCCAGAAAGGACAACGTGACTGTGGTGACCGCCACGGCTGCTGAGTGCAGGGAGCCAGAGGGGCTCGGCTGAGGAAGCCCAGGTGCCGGATTCAGACTCCTGATAAGGAGGGCAGCTGTGATCTGCTGTCTCCTCCAGGGCATACTCGGCTTCCTGGTAAGTCCTTTGGAAAGGAAACACTAAATGATATAGTTATGATTCTCTACCCCTGTTTTGGTGGAATTTTCTGATCACGAAGCTGAGTTTATTGAAGTAGGCTTTGTCTTTGGTGCATTCGTTTTGCTTGGGTGCATGCACATTTTCCTGCTTATGGGATAATCTAGTTCCATTTGCAGCCCTAAACTGGCTAATTGGACAATTCATGTGTACAGCATGCCTAGGAGAGAGTCCAGTCACAGTCTTGGAAAAACAATTAAAAGCAGCAATAAAAGTAATAGTAATAATAACAGCAAACGTGTCTAGTGCTTATTAGAAGCCAGGTGAGGGAGTCGTGACTTGAACCTTACCCTTCTGGCTCTAGAGACCATAACCACCAAAGGACAGATATCGCCTCTTCACCAGGGGTGTCACCATGTGAGATGGAGGAAGACCACTGAGGCAGCAACTACAGGTGACTTGGGCCTGATGCTTAACGTGTCAGATCCTCCGAGTCCTCTCTGAATAATGAACACCATTAAGACCAAGAAGATTCACGGTCACATCTTCCGTTTTGTGTTTGGTGTCCTTTAAGATCCACAAGAGCAGGGATGCACACTGTTTGGCACGTGAAGTGTTTGTAGTGACCATTTTCCATGCAAGATGAATGCGGTTACTCCAGGGCGATAAGCTCCCAAGAGCTAGAAAAGAACAGAATTGGGACCTACACCTAGAATTTCTAACTCTCTGTGTAAAGCCTGGGCCCTGGCGGAAAGCTAAGTTTTGCACAGTGCTCTGAGCTAGGCAGCCCATGAGAAGCCCTGAGGCTGCCAGGGTTTGAAGGGAGGGGGACGACCACGAGCGAAGGGGAAGAAGGGAGGACCTCGATCAGAGATGACCCTGACTTATTTACAGTTTCATTTGGAGAGGACTCTGTGTCTTGAAACTCACTCTGTTCCAGCTCTGTCCTTCTTCCCATCTGGGCTACAATGGGGCTTCAGATTACCATCAGCAAGAGCAAAGATGTGACTGGAGATGGTGCTTTATTTCTTCTCAGTAAGACCTTGCTAGTGAGGCCCTGTGAGTGAATTCTTATTCCTAAGAAACAATCTATTCCTACTCCTGGAGAAACAACTCGAGACAACATTGAAAATAAAAGTGAACAGACCATGTGCTCGCTGTCCTGGGCACTGTCTGATCTATGCCCCTTATAAAAACCTGCAGTTCTTTATAGTGAAAGAACCTTGACTTCTTTCCAGAAGAAAGCTGCTTTCTCTCTTATTGCAATTCACTCCCATTCCATATACGTATAAGTAGACATATACATTTGTAGACACATGTAGGTACCTATGGGAATACAACATCTCTGTATACGCTCATGCATAAATTAATTTTTATAATTTGTCCACCTCCGGCATACTGCTATCAAAAAGCAACTCTCTTGCTCTTCTTTCATTTTTACTCCCACAATGATCAAAATAAGTAAACCAACCAATCCTTGGGAAGTGCCTCTAAGAATAGTGTGATAAAATCTTGAATTGCTGTTAAGAGCAGATTAAATTCCAGGCTTAGCCTAGGTCAACCATGTGAGTATTCAAATAATGTTTATTAATTTTGTCCTAAACATAAGGAGTGGTGGGGTATGCCAGATGTATATGGGATAGACCCAGACCCCCCACCCCCGGAAGCTAGACAAGAAGTAAAATGGGAGGATGGGCTGGCCAGTGGGAGCTGTAGTGAGGACTGGGGTAGGCTTTAGGGGATATTGGTGTTTGAAATGGGTCTGGAAAAATGGGCACAAATATAGTTTTTTCCATGACCTCTCTAGGCAAAGTGAGGGGACTGAATTTTGATGGTGAGGAAGGGAGTTTCTCATGGGAGGCAGCAGCCAGGACTCAGGAGCACATTGGAGCCCTCGCCTCCTCCATGTCTTTTCCATTAAAGGAGCAGTGGGGTGACATCCCAAGGCCCCCAGCTCCAGAGAGACACCCCAGGAAGCGGTCCATGCCCAGGAGCTCCCCTCCCTGGCAGCTCCCCAGGCAGCAGGGTCCCCTCCTTGCAGTGCCACCTGGCAGAGACCCAGGGCGCTGCTTTTGTCTGAATCCATGTCATTCAGGAGCAAACTTCGGAATTTCCCCCATCTTCCCCTTCTCAGCACAGCCTTATTGGCATTCTGCAAATTTCCTGGCCCTCTTCTTTCCCAATTCTGTGAGAAGACATTTCAATGAGTCTGAGCTGGGACCATTTAGTACTGAGGCTGGGATCTCTATTCACAGCCGGGTCGGTTCTCACAAAATTTGAGTCAGGAGGCTAAGCTGTTCCGATCCCCTGTGGCATTGTCTCCGAGTTTCTCGGGCCTGGGCTGCCAAGTTCAGGCGAGGTGCTGATCTCCCGGCTTTCACAGACCTACTTATTAGCAGCTTTCTTTCTTTCTTTCTTTCTCTTTTCTCTCTTTTTTTTTTTTTCCCCTTCCAGGCCCATAGATACAATTATTAGAAATTCCTGGTTTTGTGCCCATATTGAAAGAAGGCCTGAATGGGTATGCTAAGGACCCGAAAGTGAGCCGCTGTCCCTAACTCCAGCTTAGGCAGTTAATTAGATTTGGATGGTTTCAGAGGAGCAGCTGGAGTTTTCAGAAAATGGAAGCGATAAAAAAGGGACCATTCAAGGTATTTTGGAGGGGCCCTATAAAACAACGTCGCTGTGAAACGGGGTTTGGGAAATACAACACTCTTGATTGGGGAGGAGAGGTGGGAGGAGAGGGGGCAGGCCGGGGAGACAGGACTTGCTGTGAGAGGCAGAGAAGTGCCAGGCCTGGCTGGATTCCATTCACACGGATGCTGTCAAGCTGGTGCCACACAGTGAGCGCCGCAGTTGGACATCAGCTCCAGCGCGGCCCTCTCACTAATTTCCGAGGCAGGTAAACTGGGGAAGACGCGAGGCAAATAGTTTGCTTGGAGTCCAAGTCCCATTTGGCTGAAACTATCAGCAATTTGTCAGGAAAAAAAAAAGGCAAGTTTCTGCAGTCCTGGCTGTGCACACAGGCAGGGTGATGCCCCACAACCGAGTGCACCTGGAGCCATGCTCTCCCTGCTTCGGGCAGCATTTGACTCTACCTGGAAAGGCTGATGCTCAGAATTCTCTGATGTCCCTGGTGCCTCTCACAGTGATCTTTTAAAATTGTTAAATATGCAAAGACTGGAAGAAGGAGGAGTCTTTCCAGACACTGTCTGACAGTATGACTGGGCAGGTCACTCTGTCTGTCTGTCATCATAGGGGATTTCTTCACCTGAGACCAGGGACGTGGGGTGGATGCCCTCTCTCACATTCAGTTACTCACTCGTGATAACCAGGGGCGCTTATGAGAAGTTTCGGGGAGGGGACGGTGCAGGAGGGCCTGAAAGCTCCGAGGGCGGGGGAGGAGGCAGGAGCAAAGACAGCTTGCTGTGGTCTCACGGGTCAGGGAAGGGCAACCGGCAGCCACAGCCTCCCAGCTCCGGCTCTCCTGCCTGGTGGCCAGTGGCCTGAAGCGGTTCTGGGGACAGCGGTCAAGGGGTGCTCCTGGGGTGAAGGTGGGTGTGAGTAGCTCATTTTGCTCCAGGGAGCAGTAATTAGGAAACTTTCTTGTAACCTAGCAGTTTATCTTCTGCTTATTGAAAGACTTCTTTAGACAAAGTCCCACACTAGCAACCTGGGAGAAGCAGAGCAGTCCTGAGTGGAGGGGGAGGGCTGCAGGGCCACGCTTGGCTTGCCTGGTTTTCACTCCTGAGATGGCCCCTTGGGTCCAGGCACAGAGCCCTGGGCCCCCGGTTGCTTTAGAGCTTCTACATCCAACAAGGACCCTTCTGCCAAACCCGGACATTTTAACCTGTCCCGTCTGTTTCTCGTATTAGGGTCTGTCTGAGACTCCACCAGACAGAGCTGTCGAGGTGCCCCTCCTTTGCTCCTGATTCAGACAGAGTCAGTGTGTGACAGCCTGTTTGACTGTGGAGGTGGGAGCTGTGTGGGACCAAAACGTGGTTATTAATATCAGTGTGTCCACAGGCTGTCAAGGCCCAGAGAGAATCATGGTTTCAGCTAATCGTTTGCTCATTCCTTTAGCAAAAATCCTTCCTTTTGCTGAAAAGTGGGCAGTACTGTGTCCTGTGGCTGCTAGGGGTGGGTGAGACATTACCCCTTTGCTAAAGGGGTTTGTAGTCTAATAAGGGACGGAAACCACACGCACAGACACGACAGTCCAGGGCAACTTCATCGGTCCTGCACTGAGAGGACACGAAGTGCTCCTGGAGGAAGACGAGGCCTCTGGTCTCAGCGGCCTGACAGGGCTGACACAGTGTGCTCTTCAGAGAGGAAGAGCGTGCAGGGACGGGTGTGCTGCTCGCTGTCCGTTGCATTCTGTTTTGACATTTTTTGAGGTTTAAATAGTCAAAGGCAGGAAGTGAATAGAGAAAAAGAAATGAAGAAACTAGAGGTGGCAGGGAGAAGGCAGGGGGAAATGTGTGCTGCTTTGGACAAGCTTTCAACACGTGACACTGGAAAACCGCCCTTTTCTGTTCAGAACTCTGATATTTTTAGATACTGTCTGCTCCCAGTTCTTGTCTTTTCATTGTCTGTGCCCTTTCTCTCTGTGGCATATTTTTAGATCGTGGGCTTCTAAAAGACAAGAAGGATGGGCAAGTGTTTTAATAAATCCATTTATAATGCAAGGGTTTCCCTTCCTTGGAAACCAGAGCACCAGACTGAGGGCCATTAGGCAAACAGAGCCCACACAGCGCACCCCCATCCCACCCCACCCCACCCCACCCTATTAGCTGGCAGGAGAATGACATCTGAAACACAGCCCATCTTCTGCAATGGACGCTCAGAGACATGAAGCGAGCCAGTCAGAAGCTTTTAAGAAACACTGATTACTAAACTCGGGATGTTGAGTGTGGATCTAACTGGCTTTGATGATCTGAGAGGTTTGAGGAGATTTTGAGAGGTGAGGGGAGACGAGGCAGGTTCTGCAGGAAGTTGAGGAATTGGGAGAGGTAGGAACTGAATGAGTGGTTATTCAGTGCCAACACTTTCGTCCCAGATGCTGCGGGGGAAAAGAAGAAGTAGGAGACCCCAGAGCCATTTTCTGGTTCTCAGGGGGTGGTGTAATACAGCCAGGAAGTGTTCACCGCTACTCGAAGAGGGCACACAGGTGTACCATCAGGTCCTGTGGTTCCAACCAGGGGAGGGCAGAGAAAGGAGAGAGCTCCATGGGATAGGTTGGCCCTCAGGGAGGAAAGGCACTTTGATGACGAAGGGGAGTCCAGGAAAGGAAACACTCTGGTGGAGGAAGGAAGTCCAGAGGCAGATTCAGTATATCTGGGTCAAAACGAAAATGCACCCTCCATTTCCAACAGGCGTAGAGGGTCTGGGTTGGTGGAGAGCATGGGAGGAATCTGAGTAAAGATTCTGAATAGAGACAGCGTGCGGGTTTGGAGAGAGGGGGCCTTGAATTCCATGCTGAAAGATGTGAACTTTCTCCTGCAGGTGGGAGACACTCTTTTTCAGACCAAGAAGCTGAGCCCCTATCCTTTCATCCACTGGAGAGGAGCCCTCGCCGGTGGTCGTGGCAGGAACCCGTGCCCGGACGTTCTGCCACGTTCGGCGACACAGACAGAAGGAGCTGGAAGCGCTTGCCTGCCGTAATTGGCTCTCTCTAGGCTGCTGCTTTGTGAGAAGAGGCGATGCTCCCTCCTCTACACACAGTGATTGCTGGCCCAAAATAGCCCTGCACCTGCTCTAAGATGCCTGAGAGATAATTTCAGCTTCCAAGGAAACTGCCCTGATTGGTGTTGATTTTTCACGACCTCCCTTCAGGCGAACACCTGGAGATAAGCACCTGATCACAGAGGCGCAACCCGCAGAGCCCAGGGCATGGAGGTGTGTGCCTGGCCCATCCAGGAGGTCCTCTGCTCACCTCCCCCAGGGAAGGGGTCCCGGGCTTTAGGGCTTCCGCCCCACATGGACCCACTCCAGAGGGTGAGATGTTAGCTGGCTGGTGCAGAGGGCCGGGAAGGCCAGGGGGTCGGAGCTGGGGCCACTGCCAGGGTAGCCCCTTCAGAAGCAGGGCCTCCTGTCTCAGATTCACAGTCTGACTCTGACCAGCCTTTCCAGTTATCTTCATCTCTGCCCACTCACCCCTTTCAGCTCAGTTCAGCCCTGTAAGAGGGCCTTCCTTTAGCTCATGCCTGGAGTCCTAGTCAACTCCCCTTCCAACACAGCTCTTTTCCGTAGCTCCCACTGTGACCGTCTGTGTGCAGAAGGGTCTTGGGAAGGGTCACGGAAGGATCAGTACAGCAGCACCACGTTCATGCCACATTATGATGCCCCTGCACGTAGGACACTAAGGAGTGGCTTCCGGAGCACTCTCGCATCTGATTCCCTCCAAACCTCCAGGAGGCTGGGGAAGGCATCCTTTGTGTCTGTTTTTCAGATGTTTGTTAACTTGCCCAAGGTCTCCCAACTAGAAGTGTTAGTTGTTGGGTTAGGAATTGGTATTCGAAGTTCACAGTGTTTTCTCCTTTCTGATGTCTTGGTCATACTTTATACATTTGATTACGGGTTACTGGAAGAAAGAAAGGTTGCTTCAACAAAGTCAGGTTTTGTGACAGTGTTTTGTTATGTTCATCTAGTGGATCGCTGGGCCTCTGAGGATTCTCACCTGTATTCCCAGCTTCTTCGGAACCCAAGCCCAGGCAGGCACTGCCTCCAAGAAGGAACAGCCCTTGCAGAGTGGTTTGTGGGAGCCATGAGGCTTTGGCCTGGGAGACCAAATTATTCGTTGCAACTCAATCCCTCTGGGAAAACTTGGGGACTCTAACATGGAATCCTCACTTTGGCACATCACTGGCACAAAGGATAGACAACTAATCTTTTTCTGTGTGTGTGTGTGTGTATGTCTCTCTCCTTCGAGAAGTTATTTTTAATTTTTTCTTAAACTGAAGATATGTGCAATCAACTACCTTGACTGAGGAATTATATGGCCCTCACCTGCTCACTTGTGCTGATTCACCAACTTTGCTTTATCTCCAAGGAGATGTGTGTGTCTGTGTCTGTGTCTGTGTCTGTGTTGTGGTTACTAAAGCTGTATCTGCAGGCTAGGGGCTTTCTACTTTCTAGAAGTCTCGTGAAATGTGGTAGGGTCTTAGCCTTTCACCAAGGTGTAAAATTGGCTTCTTCCCTAGGGATCCTGTCGGCTCCCAAGCTGGTCTCTTCTTTGGCAGCCTGAGAACATGGTCCCAGCAGCCCCTCCTCAGGGCACTGGATGCTTCTCCTTACTCCCCCAGTGTGTCCATAGCTGCAGAGCAGGTGGAGGTGAAGGAGGGGAGAACCCAGATCCACACTCTTATTTTTCCTTCCTCTTCTAATGCCAGCACATTCCCCCGTTTAGCTGTTTCCTTACTGTGTCCCGAGAGAAGCCGAAAAATACTGCGTCCCAAGACACTTCCTCAGGAAAGCAGTTCTGAGACTGAGAGGAGAGTCAACCTGTCCATCCTGGCCTGACCCCCAGCTGCTCCTCTAGGCTCCTGACTGTAGCATTTCCTTTCCTCACACCTGCAGACCCAGCCTCCCCAACAGCCTGAACTATAGCCCCTGCATTTCTAGAACTGAGCAAATAACCAAAATCCGTGGACCAATGAGGGCTTCCCCATTGTCCACTTTTGTGTTCCAGGGCTTGGTGTGCTGTCACAGTCCAGCTGATGGCCAGGCCCCAGGCCCTCTCCTGCCAGGCCGACAGCTTTTGGCACCTGGCCGCAGGACCGGCCCTGACCTCTGCTTTCTAAATCTGGATGGCTAATCATCTCAGTCATTTAGGGAACTTTAATTCTCATTCAGTAGGCCTGTAATTTTGTTCAAGTTCTTGGGCTAATTCTAGTGCAGCCAGTCAGGTTTGAAGACCTTGAATCCAGACCCCTCACTTAACTGCTTTCAATTCATCTCTCAGTCTCTTTCCACCCAGACATTTTCTTTCCCCTGGCTATGGCCTTGGGGACAGCCAGCTTTCTGATCTCAAATTTGATCACTTTCCATATCCATAAGTGGTATACTATCACACTCTAGAGAATTTCTGTAAATGGGATAAAAGTCTGTTGAATGGACTTTTCTGTTTAACTAGCTATGCTATACAGTGATGATTACTACGAATATAATAATTGCACTCATAATAGTCACCTATAATAGGAAACAAAGTTGTTCCATACTCATTTAGTCCTAATAAAAGCTATAAAATCCACCAGTGTTATTCCTATTGTACATATTTTTAAACGAAGACTTGGAGAAAGAAGCGACACATGCAAGGACCTCCTCATTCTATTTTTCTGGGCATTTTCAGTGCTAAAGGTCATGGCATACTAAACACAGAGTCCACAGAATCCTCTGACATGTCCACAAAGCCCTCACCGCCTTCCATCAAAGTCATCACAAACCCCTTTGGGTGCTCACAACAGTCCCGGCCTGCTCCCTGTTCCAGCTATAGGCAGTCTCCACCTTCTCATCCACTCTGGCGCCTGTAGTCAGCTCCTCTCTGGCACCCTGGCTGGTGTTTACCTGTCTTGGGTCTTCTTTGTTTTTGCTCTGTTGGGTGGTAAGCCTGCCACTACTGTTTCCTGGCAGCCCAGCCTGGCCAACTCACTGATCAGCCCACTAGAACCCTGGGATGGAGTAGGAGCATTCAGACAATAATGCTTAGAGGTTTGGGGCCCAGGTATTCTGTCTGAAGCCAGGTAAACCTTGTGGAGGCCCTGACTATGTGAGCTTGGCTTAGGAGTTTTTACTCGTGTCCAAAAATACCTCCCCTCTCTATCCAACCCTGGCAGCTAAAAAAAAAAGATGGTCTCTTACTCCTGTGTGAGACTGGGATCACTGTCAGCATCATAAAAGTTGTTCTTCATTGAAGACCTACTGTGTTCCAGGCCCTGGGCTTTCTGTACTTTGTCTCCCTGCAAGGAAGGGGCCTGATCTTGTATAGGCCAGAGCATTTGGACTCAAAGAAATTAATATAGAAATCCAGGAGCTTCTCTACTCCAGACCACAGAGCTGGGAGGAAAGGAGCCCTGNTTGTTCTTCATTGAAGACCTACTGTGTTCCAGGCCCTGGGCTTTCTGTACTTTGTCTCCCTGCAAGGAAGGGGCCTGATCTTGTATAGGCCAGAGCATTTGGACTCAAAGAAATTAATATAGAAATCCAGGAGCTTCTCTACTCCAGACCACAGAGCTGGGAGGAAAGGAGCCCTGTCTCCACTCCATGTCTCAAAGGCAGGTCAGCCGCAAGTGTTTCTTCCATTATATGGTCTTTCTTCAGTTCCATTAATACATGGTCCATTTAAGATAGCGTACATAAAAAAAGAGGAAGAAACACTGTGGGAGTGATCAATCACCAGCATTCTTAAGTGAATTTTTTCAGTTGATGCTTCCCGGTACACTCAGCTGAAAATCCTTTGGAGTTTTGAGAGAGGCAAACCAGAGGTAATTGGGAGGTTGTGATAACCTTGTAGAACAGAAAACCCAAGTAGAACACATGGACAGAGATGACTTGGTGGGCCGCATGCCACACTGATTTCTGAAAATTTCATCCCCTGCCTGATTTCACCTCCTCTGGCCATTTCCATGGAAACTGTCTTTGACCAAAGCAGTAGCTTTACCAAGGCACTGACAAACTGACCCCACCAAGTGCCACCACCACGCAGATGGCACTGCACTAGACAGGGTTCAGGTATAGTATCCCTCTGCCATCTGACAACGTGCCTGTATTTGTCTGATGCACTGAACTGGGAATGTACACACATCAAAACTATCTTTGGCATGGCTTTTCTCTAGTGCTGGCCACACGGTAGATGTTACTCAAGATGCCTGAGTGCTGAGTGCTGGAATGAATTAGGTATCTTTGCTACCAGCTCAGAAACCCATCCATCCAGTCCTTGCCTATTTCTCGCGTTTCCTCAAAACTCAGCCTAATCCTGATGCCTAGAAGCTCTGTTGATTGATCCACTGGGGATTTCTGAGGCCTATTGATTAGGTAAATAGAAGGCTAGCATGTTGGGCTGATGAGCTGGAGAACATCAATGCCTTAGAGAAGCCTGACTCAGCGGCTTCTTCTGGTTATAGCATGGGCAATTTGTCTTCATTTTTACCTAGTATTGATGCTAAAGAGAACAATCATTCACTCACTTTATAGCTTACCTCAACCCTGTCCTTTCAAAAAATCACCTTACTCATCTATGGTATTTTAGAGATAAAGTTAAGAGCTTTGCCTCTTTTTCATAATGGAGAGAGACCAATTGAACACCAATAATTCTTATCATCTCCAGCTGCTATGCCTTTCTTGCCAGAGCCCCATTCATCCTATTAAAAATCTTTTTAATCTCAGGAAGGAGAAAACAATTAGCAACTCATTTAAGCTGTCCCTTTAACATAAATCTCTAAGATTGAAGAATAAAGTCAACCTAAGCAGCTACAGGTAGACTACTACAAAAGATTGGGAAGTCCAGGGATCAGTATTTAATCTTGGAAGGTGTCAAGCAGAAAACCACTAGTCACATCCTTTACCCAACCCTGACACACACAGACTCTCAAATGTATCCATTTTCTTGGTACCCAGGCCCCGGATTCCTTTGCACCTAGAAATATATGCTCTTCTATATATGGCTTAATAATCTGAAAGAATGGAAAACCATTCATGGCCGAGGTCACCAGGGATAATTCATGTATGGATAATTATGAGACAATTGCAATTTTCATCTCTTAATTCCGCCTGGATCTGCAGGAAAATTATGCTAAAAGAAAATAGGTCATGCGGACACCAATCATAAGTATTTTCTGTAACAAAATTGACCCTTAAAATGAACACTAACCTTCTCATATTCCCAAAGAAATACAATATTTACAGAGATCCCAAGTTCCTTTATTTCATCACTTTGCCCTCATTCCTTCCTGGTATCCCTGGTCACTAACTATAAACTGAGCTTGCTACTGTTCCGGATGCTCACAATTATTGGAGTTCCCTAGAGTTTTCTTTCAGTTCCTTGTATATGTAGTCTTTTCTCTTGTTTTTGTTTTTACTGTTTTCTCCTCCTGGAATAACTTACTCCCCCACTCCTTACCCCTTGACCCTCTTCACAGCCACTCCTTTCACCTTGTCACCGTCCTCAGTCTCAGATCACACTCCAACCCTCCCTCCGTTAGGGAAGCCTGTCTGTCACCACTGCAGCCCAGCTCTGGGCTCTCTCTTACCTGCTCTGGGTGCTCACAGTATTTTTTTCTCTGATGTCATTTGTAAACATATATCCGAACATGACTTGGCTAATATCTGTCACTCCAGATAGACTGTAAGGTCTGTGATGGCAAAGACTACAACTGTCTTTGCAGGTCATTGCATCCCAGCACTTAGCCCCAGTGCCTTGATCCTCAGTGAATTTTTGAAAGACTGAAAAATAGGAAGAATGAAAAGACAAAAGAGCAAAAAGAAAGGCATCAGCTTTAACATTTGGCCTACTTCTTGTACCTGTTCCTTCTCTTAGAGGGATGAATTGAAATGTCATGAACTATTTTCTCTTAAAATAAGAAAGCTTGTTCTTTGGACAGAAAATTATAATAGTGGGTGTATGAAGGGGTGTGAGGGCAGGTTGAGTGTGTATTTTTCCTTCTCTGGAAGTATCTTCCCATGTCTTCTTGTCCAGTTCAGATGTCACAGAGGCCTTAACTCAGTTTTTTTTTGTTTCTTTGAAGTCTTCTCTGATGACGACGGTCCTCACCAATGTGCACTTTCTGCAGACTCCTACAGTGTCCATTTGTTATACCAGAGAGCGCGCTTGGGCTTGGAGGGGCTAGTCTTATACCCTGGCTAGGGCAGTGAGTCCATCACAGCCTGTCAATGAGTTCCTCACGTATCAATACGTCACCTTCTTTTGCCAGACGACTCTGTTTAATGGACTGAGGTTTCCTTACGTTTACCTCACATCTGTCTCCCTGATGACCCCATGCGTTGATCCTGTTCAAGCTCCTCCTGCTCCACTGTGCATCTACCGCTTTCCATCACAGTTCTTCCCACTCCTGGCTACAGCTGCCACACCTACTCCCCTTCTTATTCTCCAGCACATCCTCTTCCCATACTGCCCTTTCCAGTCCCATGCTCAACATGCGTATCATTTTCTCACGTAGATTGCAAGCTCCCAGAGGACCCACTACTTGGCTGGAAACACAGTGGGACTGGTGAATTAAAGGTGTATAAATGCAGTGGAAAAAGTATATTGTGGGAAAAATGGAGATTACATGGACTGGAGACTCAGGGAAGATGGGATTCGCCTCTTTCCATGGTTGGCATAATTAAACTGATCAGTGTTGAGAGTTTCTGACACTTTGCAGTAGACCCTTTACTTCCAATAAAGAAATATAATATAATCATTTGCTAGGTGAAAAGAAGAATTTTTTTTCCAGCAATTGGTATCAAAATAAAAGATCAAAGAAAACTCTCAATAGAAATTGATAGGAACTGAGAAGACAAAGACAGTTAGACCCATGGAGGAAAACTTCAAGAAGGGAGAGTTAAAGAGATGGTGTGGAATTCAGAGCTTAGCCAGGCTAAGAGCACAATTTCTCTGGAATCCTCCGCCCCAGTCCCAGAGGATGCATTAGCTTTAATGCAGAAAAAATGACTGACAAATTACTAGGTCACTAAGTGTGAAATTTACATTTTTTGCTCCTTGCTTTCTTCCATCCTATAATTGTATCGACCTATACAGTAAAAATATTGCTATTGTCTCCTTTATTGTGGCACCTCTGAAAAGGAAACTGCTGTGTCTTGGTAGAATATTTTTTTCCCCCTGGATAAATCTTTTCCTTGTGATAAATAAATCTCCTAACAGGGTCTTATTTAAATAACATTGTGCTGGGAGTGAGGCAGAAATCAAAAGATGAACCACTAAGCTTAGTGACGTGGTGGGCATCAGCGGCGTTGCTGTGTCCTGAGAAGCCACATCAATTAAGTATCTGATGTGTAACCCATCGAATAAACCAGTCCAGCTGTATGCCCCTTGCGTTCCCACTATCGATCGTAGCCCAGATACTGGGAATTATACTGAGCCTCCTAATTACCAAGCGCACAAAGCGGGGCTGCTCCGGCCATCGGGAGACTGACCCGTGGCCTCTTCCTGAGGAATTCCCCTCACAGTGATGAAAAAGCCTTCCCCGTGACCTTGACTGTGAATGTGTTTGTTTATAATCAGCCCTCTCTGAATCACGGGGGGCAGGTGGTGGAAATCAGGGAAATCAGAAATAGCCACTGTTCTGTGCATTTCAGTGACACGTGATTCTGGGGCTTCATCCAGGTTGGTTTCATCAGCATTTCCTCTATTTGGAGAAAATTCTCTAAATCCGTTTCTGACACATTTCTCTGGCTACTATGGCCACCGCAGGTCATAGGGCTGTCTCCCTGCTCTGAGCTCTTAGCATTTGTCTCCTCCCCTGACTCTGTCCAAGGGCATGTGCTTTGTCTTTTCAGCTCTGTTGTTCCTTAGGGCAAGAGCTGTAACTTACTTTACTTTTGTCTTAAGTCTTCTTTTGTGTATAGAGTTGGAGATACAGTAGACACTCAATAAACAGTTGATAATATTGCTTATTTTTAGCACTTCTGACTTCTTATACTACTTTAAGCAGTCATTTTTTCTTACCATTGATGGATTTAGATGTTGCTTTTTGCCAAATTACCTAAGCACATAAAATATCTACAGAGGGCTGGCTTTGGGTCCCCTGGCGTTTTCATTTCGCTAAGTTATGCCTAGTTAGTTCTCTTAATCTTCTTCTATGTTCCACTTCTTGCCTTTTAATTTTTTTACAATCTAGAGGTAACAGCACCTTGGATAATTCAAGGGAAATATTTGGGGAAATGCCCAGGAGAAGAGACCACTTTAACTAAAAGAGATTTTGATTGTATGCTGTCCCCATCCTCACTGCCTTCACTGCACAGTGTATCAACATTGAAATGCCCAGAGCAACCCGTGGACAACTGTTGCTGTCTGTCCCTGCTTGACCTTCGCTGTGTTCTGTAACAAATATGTCGGTCTATTGCCTAGGGGGCCTAAGGGTGTATTTCCATCCACCCTAGGAGGAGGCTGGAATGTGCCCAGCCAATCAAACACAGAACAGGGTAAAAGGGGATTGTTAGCAGCCTTTTAAAAACACTAGAATTGGTTTCTATCCCTGCAACATGGTCAACGATCCCAGTATACTGCAAAGTTCTCACACGACGGCAGAGAGTAACAGATCGGTCTTGGAACCCCTGTGTGCACTCCTCATTATGCGATTCTGCTCCCATTTTGTATCTTCCTCAGGCTGAATCATGTGTTTTTGATCAAGGGGAGCTTCCCAGTGGACTGACAGTCCTTCCAAATATGTCCTTTGTCCAAATGGACAGGGAACATGAAGCACCTTTTAAAGACAAGAGAGCAAGAGGAGCATAGAGAAACTGGGCAGAACATAGTGAGACCCCACTATAAAGTACCTCAGTCTAGCAAGGATTACATCTTAAGTCCAACCCTTTCTGTTGAGTCAACAACAGAGGTCAGCAGAAGCCTGATGCCAGTCAAAACCTCTGATATACAAGCATTCCAGTCAATTACTGCTGAAGCCAAAGCAAGGGGCTAAAAGTATCCTGTGACTAGTGACTAGCTACATAACTGGCCTGAAAGCAAAGAAATCAGGAGACTGAATGATACAGGAAATGGATGCTTCAGTTTGATTTCTATAGCCTGAGCATCCCCCTTGGCTTTTTTGCTTCCTACAGTATGATTTACTTTCTGCAAGCCCCTCAGCCTCTCTGGGCCTCAGCTTCTTTATACATTGTGGCAAATTGTTACCTTCTGTTCCTATCCATCTCCTAGACTGGCTATAGAATTGTAGCATTTTGATATTGAAAATGAGTTTGTTGAGTCTAACATTCTTCTGTTGCAGCTGAAACAGTTGAGAATCAGAGCTGCTGAGGATGAATCTAGAATTGGAGTTTTATGAGGAATAGTGGTGGCCATGATAGTGATCACAGGCATGAGGTGGTTGAACTAGAAGTGACGCTGGGGCTGATCGGGTACAATACCATTATTTTATAATGAGGGAACTAAGTTCAGAGAAAGAGAAGAATGAAGGGATTGGAGGAAATATAATTCACAATAAATGTGTAAATAGAAATTCAACTCATTATCAGAGAAGTGCAAAGTAAACTCTAGCAAGATGAAATGTCTCACATAATATTTGCAAGAATGTTTAAGTCTGACAGTTCCAAGTGCCGGCATATCAATGGAAACTTTCAGTTATTGAGAATGAGAATGTAAATTGTTACCCCCCCCCCCCATATTTAGAGAAGAGCTTGCCATTACCTAGTAAAATTGAAGGTGCATGTTTCTTATATTCTTACAATTCTCCTTGTATTTTTCCTAGATTGACACTCATAGCAAGATTAAAGTGATGGATATATATGAATTATTGCATAGTATAAGCCTGGAAATAACTCACAAGTCTAACTCATAGGTTTAAGAAGAGATTGAGTAAATAAACTGGAATAGTCCTACAATGAAATGACATAGAACAGTGCAAATAAACGAGCTAGAAGATTCATATGGATCGATCTCAGAAACTAAGTTCAGAAGAGACGGTTGGCTGGGGAAGTCTGCCTGAGAAGAGCAGGGTAATAACAAAGAGGAAACAGAGTTGAGCTTTTGTGGAGAAGCAGAGGGCGTTATGTACATGATGTGACATGATCCACGGCTCCCTCCTGAATGAGCTTTTGGGGAGAAGCAGAGGGCGTTATGTACATGACGTGACGTGATCCACGGCTCCCTCCTGAATGCCTCTTCATCAGATGCCTGAAATATCGTCAATAGAGTGCAGAGACTCTGTCTTTTCTAATTTCCCCTTCTCTGGCATATCAAAATTTCTGGCATAGAGAAAATTCTCAACAACATATTTCTAAATGAATGAATAAAGGCAAGAGCCAATTCAACCTTGTAGGAAGAAGCACAGAGTAGACGCAGTTTGTTCTGTGAAGTTAGTCTCATTGCAGTCACTTCCTGGCCAAATAACTTTCCCTATTTCTCAATATCTCTGGGTTTTCACAGAGGAGAACTTCTTGCTGGCCCCATTCTTTTGACATCATTGTAGGATTTGACTTTCCCCTCATATCCAAACTATCTGCTTGTCGGGACTCTTGTAGACCTCACCCGATGAAGCTCTTCATCTGGATGTTTGTTTCCTTTCTAATAAACTGGTAATTGTAAACACAGAAGTTTTCTGAGTTTTGCAAGTTGTTCTAGTGAATTATCAAACCCTGAGAGGATTGTGGGAAGTCCCAGATTTGTAACCAGAATGCTTGGAGATACCCAAGACTTGCGGCTGGTGTCTGAAGTAGGGGGCAGTCTTGTGAGACTGAGCCCTCAACTGCTTGGGTCCATGATAACTCTAGGAAGTTAGTATCTGAATTGAATTGCTGAACACCAATTTGGTGTCAGAGAGTTGTTGGATTGCATGTGAGTTAAATAATACCCATTTTAATGACTGATCAATATATATTTATTTATTAAAGAATATGTGTAGGAGACTCTGTCAAATTCTATGGGGAATAATAATAACATCAAAGATAGTGACAAACTTTGATTAAATACATAGATAGCTTTCACATACATTGACCCTTTTCATCCCAAGGAAAAAATTGGGATATTACAGCTTATGAAACATACTAGGCCATTATGGAGAACAATGTGGAGGTTCCTTAAAAAACCAAAAATAGATTTACCATATGATCCAGCAATTCAATTCCTAGGCACATACCCAGGGAAAACCAACCATAATTCAAAAAGATACATGCACCCGAATGTTCATTGCAGCACTATTTACATTGGCACTGTTTACATTACATTGGATATTTATCCATCAACAGAGGGATGAATAAAGAAGATGTGGTACATATATACGATGGGCTATTACTCAGCCATAAAAAGCAATGAAACTTGGTCATTTGCAGAGACACACAAATGGACCTAGAGATCGTCACACAGAGTGAGATAAGTCAGAAGGAGAAAAACAAAGATCATATTAACACATACATGTGGAATCTACAAAAATTATATAGATGAACTTATTTCCATGGCAGAAATAGAGACACAGATATAAAGAACAAATTTATGGACAAGAAGGGGGGGAAGAAAGGTGGGATGGATTGGGAGACTGGGACTGGCATATATACACTTCTACGTATAAAATAGACATCTAATGAGAAGTCACTATAAAGCCCAGGGGACTCCACTCAATGCTCTTTGATGACCTAAATGGGAAAGAAATCCAAGCAAGAGGGTGTATATGTATATGTGTGGCTGATTCACTTTGCTATACAGCAGAAATTAATACAACTTGTAAAGCATCTATACTTCAATTAAAAAAAAAGATACTTCTTTGAAGGATAGGAGTGGAATAGAATTGAGAGGGGATGACAGGAGTCTTCAGCTATGTATGTAATATTGTATTTCTAAGTCTAGGTGGTATATACATGAGCATGTGAAAAAGTTTTGTTTATTTTAAATTTTTAAAATTGCAGTGTAATTGACTTACAATATTTGTGTTAATTTCAGGTGTACAACATAGTAATGATCACAACAAGCCTAGCTACCATCTGTCACTATACAAAGTACATTACAGTGTTATTGACTATGTTCCCTATGCTGTGTACTACATCTCATGACTTACTGATTTTATAACCAGAAGTTTGTATCTCTTAATCTCCCTTACCTATTTCCCCCATCTTCACATATCCCGCCCCCTTGACAATCACTAGTTTGTTCTCGGTATCTATGAGAAACGAACATACTGGGCCAGCAAACTGTAGCCTTTCTTGCACAAATCCCATCATGAACCTTTGCTTTCTTAGGAGAATGCACCCTTATAAGTCACTCCTACCCCGCCTTGGGGACTACAGTTTCAGGATGCCGGAGGTCCTGTGTAATTAGATATTACTGTCACACAAACCCAAGTCTGACATCATCTCACAAATTGTCCTTTCTGGATCCTCCCCGCAGTTTGTACAGACAGTGATTTTTGATTTTTCTGACCTCAGGGGACCTAGAATTTGAGAGACCCTTTGAATGCCAAGAAGGAATCTCAGGGCCACAGTCTGACTGGGTCAGGGACTCAGAACCCTTTCAAAAGCCTCATAAAGGAGCGAGAGAATCCTTCCAGCAGAAATTAAATCATAGCATTCTATTTTTATCAGATACTTGCTATCATTTTCCCCCTCCCTTTGCTGCCATGAAAATTGAGAAACTGGGAATCCAATTACAAAGGCAAGATAAAAAGGAAAGATAGTAAAACATTTTAATTGGATAGAAGTGATGCTGAATCGTGTTCTGCTCTGTGCTGCAAACACTCCCTGCGTCACTGCAGCAGAGTGGAGGTCACCAAAGACAGAAGGAGTCAGGTGACACGGAAGGAAGGGGAAGAGCCACGGAGTGTCCCAGTCGGTAAGGGAACCACCATCACCCCCACCTAGTCCCTGGCATTAGTGATGGGCCCTTTGGACCAATATACTGACAGGCAGAATGCAACCCAAATGAAAAAGACCCATCTCTTCTGAGTCTCATTCAAAGGTGATGTCAAAGCAGGGAGAGAGATGCTGATAAAGGAAGGTAGCTTCAGGGGTTGGGAGTTGGGTCAGAGATTCATTTACAAGAAAAAGCAAAAAGAACCAAAGACAAGGTTCCCCAGCAGCACTGAAAGAGAACACCCAGTAGGGCTCTTTCACATTAGCGAGGCAACATTGCCCCACCACTGGGCTTACTACCNGTGATGGATATATATGAATTATTGCATAGTATAAGCCTGGAAATAACTCACAAGTCTAACTCATAGGTTTAAGAAGAGATTGAGTAAATAAACTGGAATAGTCCTACAATGAAATGACATAGAACAGTGCAAATAAACGAGCTAGAAGATTCATATGGATCGATCTCAGAAACTAAGTTCAGAAGAGACGGTTGGCTGGGGAAGTCTGCCTGAGAAGAGCAGGGTAATAACAAAGAGGAAACAGAGTTGAGCTTTTGTGGAGAAGCAGAGGGCGTTATGTACATGATGTGACATGATCCACGGCTCCCTCCTGAATGAGCTTTTGGGGAGAAGCAGAGGGCGTTATGTACATGACGTGACGTGATCCACGGCTCCCTCCTGAATGCCTCTTCATCAGATGCCTGAAATATCGTCAATAGAGTGCAGAGACTCTGTCTTTTCTAATTTCCCCTTCTCTGGCATATCAAAATTTCTGGCATAGAGAAAATTCTCAACAACATATTTCTAAATGAATGAATAAAGGCAAGAGCCAATTCAACCTTGTAGGAAGAAGCACAGAGTAGACGCAGTTTGTTCTGTGAAGTTAGTCTCATTGCAGTCACTTCCTGGCCAAATAACTTTCCCTATTTCTCAATATCTCTGGGTTTTCACAGAGGAGAACTTCTTGCTGGCCCCATTCTTTTGACATCATTGTAGGATTTGACTTTCCCCTCATATCCAAACTATCTGCTTGTCGGGACTCTTGTAGACCTCACCCGATGAAGCTCTTCATCTGGATGTTTGTTTCCTTTCTAATAAACTGGTAATTGTAAACACAGAAGTTTTCTGAGTTTTGCAAGTTGTTCTAGTGAATTATCAAACCCTGAGAGGATTGTGGGAAGTCCCAGATTTGTAACCAGAATGCTTGGAGATACCCAAGACTTGCGGCTGGTGTCTGAAGTAGGGGGCAGTCTTGTGAGACTGAGCCCTCAACTGCTTGGGTCCATGATAACTCTAGGAAGTTAGTATCTGAATTGAATTGCTGAACACCAATTTGGTGTCAGAGAGTTGTTGGATTGCATGTGAGTTAAATAATACCCATTTTAATGACTGATCAATATATATTTATTTATTAAAGAATATGTGTAGGAGACTCTGTCAAATTCTATGGGGAATAATAATAACATCAAAGATAGTGACAAACTTTGATTAAATACATAGATAGCTTTCACATACATTGACCCTTTTCATCCCAAGGAAAAAATTGGGATATTACAGCTTATGAAACATACTAGGCCATTATGGAGAACAATGTGGAGGTTCCTTAAAAAACCAAAAATAGATTTACCATATGATCCAGCAATTCAATTCCTAGGCACATACCCAGGGAAAACCAACCATAATTCAAAAAGATACATGCACCCGAATGTTCATTGCAGCACTATTTACATTGGCACTGTTTACATTACATTGGATATTTATCCATCAACAGAGGGATGAATAAAGAAGATGTGGTACATATATACGATGGGCTATTACTCAGCCATAAAAAGCAATGAAACTTGGTCATTTGCAGAGACACACAAATGGACCTAGAGATCGTCACACAGAGTGAGATAAGTCAGAAGGAGAAAAACAAAGATCATATTAACACATACATGTGGAATCTACAAAAATTATATAGATGAACTTATTTCCATGGCAGAAATAGAGACACAGATATAAAGAACAAATTTATGGACAAGAAGGGGGGGAAGAAAGGTGGGATGGATTGGGAGACTGGGACTGGCATATATACACTTCTACGTATAAAATAGACATCTAATGAGAAGTCACTATAAAGCCCAGGGGACTCCACTCAATGCTCTTTGATGACCTAAATGGGAAAGAAATCCAAGCAAGAGGGTGTATATGTATATGTGTGGCTGATTCACTTTGCTATACAGCAGAAATTAATACAACTTGTAAAGCATCTATACTTCAATTAAAAAAAAAGATACTTCTTTGAAGGATAGGAGTGGAATAGAATTGAGAGGGGATGACAGGAGTCTTCAGCTATGTATGTAATATTGTATTTCTAAGTCTAGGTGGTATATACATGAGCATGTGAAAAAGTTTTGTTTATTTTAAATTTTTAAAATTGCAGTGTAATTGACTTACAATATTTGTGTTAATTTCAGGTGTACAACATAGTAATGATCACAACAAGCCTAGCTACCATCTGTCACTATACAAAGTACATTACAGTGTTATTGACTATGTTCCCTATGCTGTGTACTACATCTCATGACTTACTGATTTTATAACCAGAAGTTTGTATCTCTTAATCTCCCTTACCTATTTCCCCCATCTTCACATATCCCGCCCCCTTGACAATCACTAGTTTGTTCTCGGTATCTATGAGAAACGAACATACTGGGCCAGCAAACTGTAGCCTTTCTTGCACAAATCCCATCATGAACCTTTGCTTTCTTAGGAGAATGCACCCTTATAAGTCACTCCTACCCCGCCTTGGGGACTACAGTTTCAGGATGCCGGAGGTCCTGTGTAATTAGATATTACTGTCACACAAACCCAAGTCTGACATCATCTCACAAATTGTCCTTTCTGGATCCTCCCCGCAGTTTGTACAGACAGTGATTTTTGATTTTTCTGACCTCAGGGGACCTAGAATTTGAGAGACCCTTTGAATGCCAAGAAGGAATCTCAGGGCCACAGTCTGACTGGGTCAGGGACTCAGAACCCTTTCAAAAGCCTCATAAAGGAGCGAGAGAATCCTTCCAGCAGAAATTAAATCATAGCATTCTATTTTTATCAGATACTTGCTATCATTTTCCCCCTCCCTTTGCTGCCATGAAAATTGAGAAACTGGGAATCCAATTACAAAGGCAAGATAAAAAGGAAAGATAGTAAAACATTTTAATTGGATAGAAGTGATGCTGAATCGTGTTCTGCTCTGTGCTGCAAACACTCCCTGCGTCACTGCAGCAGAGTGGAGGTCACCAAAGACAGAAGGAGTCAGGTGACACGGAAGGAAGGGGAAGAGCCACGGAGTGTCCCAGTCGGTAAGGGAACCACCATCACCCCCACCTAGTCCCTGGCATTAGTGATGGGCCCTTTGGACCAATATACTGACAGGCAGAATGCAACCCAAATGAAAAAGACCCATCTCTTCTGAGTCTCATTCAAAGGTGATGTCAAAGCAGGGAGAGAGATGCTGATAAAGGAAGGTAGCTTCAGGGGTTGGGAGTTGGGTCAGAGATTCATTTACAAGAAAAAGCAAAAAGAACCAAAGACAAGGTTCCCCAGCAGCACTGAAAGAGAACACCCAGTAGGGCTCTTTCACATTAGCGAGGCAACATTGCCCCACCACTGGGCTTACTACCATGTGGGTACGATCCCATGCACTGTAGCCTGCCAGGCTCCTCTGTCCATGGGATCTTCCAGGCAAGAATACTGGAGTGGGTTGCCATTTCTTTCTCCAGGGGATCTTCTGACCTAGGAATTGAACCTGGGTCTCTTGCACTGCAGGCAGATTCTTTACTGACTGAACTACATGGGGAGCCCCCTCAGCACAATGATTGAGGCCATTTAAAACAGCAAGTTCACCAATAAAAAGCACAAAATTGCAAAAAAAAAAAAAAAGAAAGAAAGAAAGAAAGATCAAAGAAATGACGAGCCACTTTAGGATGTGAGAGCTAAAACAAGAAGGCAGCCCACCATCTTGTTCACACTCAGGGGGAGGTGCACGTCTGCAGACTTGAATTTTTCACTGCTCTCTGCGTCTGTTCAAAAGTGCCACAAGTATTGATTTTGGTTTAACAAATACATTTTAGCAAGTAGGCAAATTTGCAAGTATGGAATCAGTGAATAATGAAGATCCTTCACTGGAGTGTGAACTATACGAAGACTGCTGGATGCTCTTTGCTTTCCATCTGATTCTCAGTCCCTAACAGTGCCTGGAAAGTGGTAGATGTACATGAATTGATGTTCAGAGACTGAGTAAATGTGAGGGTTGACTGAGGCTCTATGTTGAAAAAAAACAGTAGTCTTGGTCAGTTGTCTATTTAAGAAATAACCATACCGAGGGTCTCTGTCTTGGGGCAGCTCTGGCCTGAAGACAAGGAGGATGACTTTGAACAGCTATCCTCGTGCTCTCTAGCATCGGCATCAAAGGTTGTTGTGGGACTATCCTATCTAAGATTAGTCCTGTATTGACTATGTGTGTCCACAGCATAGACCACTCCCTGGAACCCTAGGCTGTGAGGGTTGGCATTACCCAGATCCAAGCTATGATTTTCTCAATGTGGAGTGCATGAATGGCCAGAGCCAGGGCAAGAGTCTATGGTTTCTGACTCCCAAACCAGTGTAGTTTACCCTGAACCACAGACTAGAAGCTTAGGAATACTGGAGTGGGTAGCCTACCCCTTCTCCAGTGGATCTTCTTGACCTAGGAATCGAACCAGGATCTCCTGCATAGCGGGAGAATTCTTTACCAATTGAGCTACCAGGGAAGCCCTGCACCACAGAGCACCCTTCAAACAACATAGTGTTTGTGGCTGCAGCTTGTATGTCATCACTCTACCGGTTATCACCGAGGAAGGACACTTTCAGTTCAGAATCTGTCCCTCCAAAAGATGAAGAAAATTGTATTCTGATGTTTACTACCTGTAGCTTTAAGACCCAGAGCTCACAAATTCCTCGAATTACCTCCTTTGGTAATACTTCCATCAGTCATTCTAAGCTGAATCTTGAGGACTCTCATTTGAACTTTGGTGAAAACAGTCTATCCTCATAACCAGGATAGCCAGTTCTCTGACTTTCAGGGAATTCTTACCTCATTTTACCTTCACAAACTCTGGGATAAAAATAGAGTAGATACTTGTACCTTCATTTATGGATGAAACAGGTCCTGTTCCCTCCCACACACTTCTGAGAGCAGCTAGGAGGACTGAGATAGCACGTGGAAAAGCCCTTCACCAGCACAGAGTAGTTTCTCAAAAAATACCTGCTAATCTGAGTCTCAGGGCCAAGATGTAACTGCCCAAGGTCAGATAAGAAAAATAGTGAGGGAGGTAGTTTCCTTACTACTGTTTAATTGCTCTGGACAAACCAAAGTTTGGAGAAATAAAACACGTTCCTGAAATAGTGCTCTGAGAAAGCAGGGCACAACGTTAGCTAAAGAGAAATAAGTCTGAGATGATTGATCGAGTACAGGCAGGGGGAGTTTCTTTCCCAGGTAGCCCCTCTCCCCTCCCAAGTCACTCAAAGGAAACTCTGCTGTGCTCAGGTGAGCCAGAGCACTGGCGTCTGACAGATGAGTCTTCACACAATGCAGCTTTCGCCCTGTCTCCTTCACGCTTTAATTCAATGACCATAGCTGAGTCGGCCAGATGTCTTGGTGTGCCTAGGACAGTAGGCCAGTTTACCTCTGTTGTCTTACTTAGCGTTATCATCAGCACTGTCCCTTTTTACTTTCCAAAGGGCCCCCTCTTTGGACAATAAATGATATGGTCACCCTATCCATAGGCTATCCCATCAAACCTACTCAACCTGCAATGCAATGATTCACCAATCTGCCAAAAACCTGCCTATACAACTTACTTTTCCCTTTTTTCCTCAACATCTATTGGTCAGCTGATAATCCTTCCCCCTGTCCACAATCCATGCCATATTCTTTTCCATCTATTTAAATTATCTGTAACTTACTTCAAAATTTATTAGCATAGAAAACATATTGGCTAAGTGGGTGTTAATTTTAACCTATACCTTAGAGGTGATTGTAACGTTTGCATTTCCTTAACCAGTAATGCACACTCCAGAGGCAGCGAGTTAGCATCTGAAAGGCTGATCCACAGTCACAGCTCCAGGGTCATCTAGGGCAGGTCTTTACCTTACTTTATTTTCGGTTCTGACCAGTGGATTTGTTAATTAGAATAATGGATGTGAGAAACCACTATTTTCGTCGACAACTAGAAATGTGGGATTTTTTTTTTTTTTGCACTGGTTTATAGGTAGTCCTGCCCTTGCACAATAATCTAGCAAGAACAATTTTCTTTTCACTTTGGAATGGTATCCCCAGGATTTGGAGTTCAACTGGGTCTTGTATTTTTGCTTATCAGACTGGAAAGTTATCGGCACCCTACCACCAAAATACTGCTGCATTTATTTCAGTACATGTTTTCACACAAGATCAGAGGGACAGGACCCATGATGCTTACAGCACAGTTATAAGTCTGTTTTCATACCTGCCTGCTAGTGTGTGCAGGACAGAATTGAGCACTCCACAGAAGACCATTGTGAATTATGACCTGCAAGCATGTTAGCAGGGAAATAGAACACTCTCTCATTTCTGACTTTGGAGACTACCAGTATATACCCAAATTAACTTAATAATTGGCTTGGATCAGTTTGTAAAAAGTGCTCTGTCCAGATGCATGCTGTTTTCCCCCACTAGACTGCCTGTTCTCCCAAACCCTCATTCCAAGTCATTCCCATCCTTTAATGCTCAGTTCAAGTGCCCCTCGTAGCTCCTCATAGTTTCTTGACTATTTTAGTTCTTTCAGAATCTTTCCTGAACTCTTATACCACTTAGAATTGGACACATACGACTTAGTAATTGGCTTGTTATTATTATTTATTTCTCTGTTTTTGTATGCATACTTCTAAAAAACTGGACTACAAATGACCTGGGCATGGAGATGTATCCCTCCTTCCCCTGGAATCCCTTTAATGCCTGAACCAAAGGTAAGTACATATTATAGGCTCAGTAAATTCTTGCTGGTCAGTAGACTTCTTTAGGGACCTAAACCAACAAGTCTTGAACCTCCTGTATTTGGACAGTGAGGCAAGGTGGAGGCCAGCTGATGAGGGACTCTGAATTCCAGGCTCTGGGTTTAGCTTCGGTGGTGGGGAAACTGGAAACCATCATAGGTGGTTATTGTTGCATTTCCTTGTGAAATATGGGGCCAACGGAACAGTCCCAGAACATCTGTCCAGGGCTGGAGGCCAACGCACATCCTCCAGATGTTACTCAGGGATCTATGAATGCATTCTTTCTGCTCTGTTGGCACAGAGGTAACAGAGAGATGGAATAAAACTCCAGGGGGAGAACTGATGAAATAAAAGAGACATTATAAGGCATACCTTCCGAGAGCAGTCGATTTATAGTTGGGAATATTGCACTATAAATATCAGCATCTTCAAATCTCAGAGTGAGAAAGTGCCCTGAGAGCTCATCTGGCCCCACCCTTTGCCCGATGCAGAATTATTAGCTAAGGAAAACCACTGTTAATACAGGTTCCCAGCTGCTGCTTGAAAGTTCTATTTTTCAGGGGTCTCTTCCTCACCTTCATATTCAGTTATGCTACTGCCCAGAGGAAATTTTTATAGTGCAAACACATTTTTGTTTTCTTTAGGGTTTGCTTCTTTTAAATTTGTTTTCCATACCACACAAAAGCAGGCTGTCCAGGTGGTATGTGTTGTATCTATTATGCTACCCTCACGTTTCTAATTAATTGGTCCATTTTCAAAGCTGAAACTGGCAGGCATTTACTCCTTTAGGGTCTCTCCATCCTTGCCAAAAACAGCCATGCTAAAAAAATGATTTTACAACTAGGTTTTCCAAAGTTACAGCCTCTCTCATTCCAACCAGCTTGGCAAGAAGGAGGCCAAAACACAGATTAAGCCATTTTCTCCTCGTTATCGCCCCATTAAGCTTGCAAAGATGCTGTGGAAGCCCACAGCTTCATCTACCTGTTCTGGCCAGGGATCCAGGAGAGTTTAGCACCTTCCTCTGAAAGGAGCCATTTATTCAATCAGTCAGGGAGAGACTTTTCCTCTCCTGGCTGGAAGAAGCCCCACAGTACAACCTTGGCTGGTTAGAACCCTGGGAGGATTCTTGTGAAGCAAATTTTCCAGATAGTTCAGGATGACTGCTTTAGACTACAAAATTCAAAATAATTCGAGTTACTTTTGGAAGACGTTTCTGCAAAGTATATTCTGTATTTCCACGTCTTCTTCAATCGCGAATCCAAACAATAACTTGATCCTTTCTTGATCGCTGAGGGTCATCTTTCCTGACACCAATTCTCCTGGCTTAAATAAATGATACCAGTTGGGCAATGCTGATGCTTATACTCAGAATACAAGAGGTTTTAAGTTCTTATATCTGAATATAGTCATTTTTATGCCTCCTTCCTTTACTGTAATTAATGAATCTATCTTCACTATGTTATCCTCAGAAAGACATCTAATTTATACATATGACAATGTGGATGAATATAAAAATAATTGTCCTGAGTGAAGAAGTTATACAAAAATAAGCCAACCAACCAAAAACAAAACAAAACAAAAAAACCCCAACATACCAAAAAGAAAAGGATCCACATGGTATACTTTCATTACGTCAAACTCTTTAGAATGCAAACTAATCCATAGTGATGAAAACAAATCAGTGGTTGCCTGGAGCAGAGGGGATGGGAAGGAGTGATTATAAAGGGGCATAAGATAAATTTATGGGTGATGGGTGGATTTGCTTCTTGATTGTGGTGACAGTTTCCAGGGTATACGTGCTTGTCAAACCTTATCAAACTGTATACTTCAAATAAGGGCCATCCCTTATATCAAGCATAGATCAATAAATCTTGTAAGTAAGTAAACAAATAAATGGACAAATAAAAGCGATGTAGTTCTATGGGAGTGCTGGCATGTGAAGACAGGAGGCCAGCCCTGTGTGGGAAGAGAGAGAGGCCGCGGGAGGGGAGGGCAGGGTGCTAGGTTCTCGGAGCAGACCCCTCAGAATGCAGGGGAGAAGCACCTGGTCCCTGGTGTGCAGAGCTCACCATTTACCAAAGGCCATCTCTGCCACAGGCGTGCAGTGAGCATTCCATAGGTCTTAACCCTTCTACTCCTCACAATGACCTCTTGAGGTGGAGGTGTTCATTTTTTTAACTTACTTTACAGGTAAAAGATATGAGAGGTCATCGAAAATGAACATCCTAAAGACAGTTTCTAAAGGACCAAGATGGATACACAGAGGTAAGTACATTTTCTTGATCTTGTGACCAAAATGCTTAAAGACTTTATTTCTTATTCTTTAGTTGGTGTAATGGGAATTTGATAACTGCCCCTATGGTAAAAGAAATTTCAAGAAGTCAAAAAAAATGAGCGATAAATGGAGAAAGTCCTCAAGGACACAGAAGATGGGGCTACTACATGGGTGTGGGTGTGCTAAGTTGCTTCAGTCATGTCTGACTCTTTGTGACCCTATGGACTGTAGCTGGCCAGGCTCCTCTGTCCATGGGATTCTCCAGGCAAGAATACTGGAGTAGGTTTCCATGCCCTCCTTCAGGGGCTCTTCCTGACCCAGGGAGTGAACCTGCATGTCTTAAGTCTCCCACATTGGCAAGGTTTTTTAGCACTAATGTCACCTAGGAAGCCCAGCTACTACATGCCACACCCCAAATATTCACTCTGTGCCCTAGTTCTAGGGGCTGGAACTTAAAATGGCTTAAGTAAAGGATTAACAACAACAAAAATTCTCATTGAATAGGCAAAGTAAAATGCAATTGTTTTGGAGGTTCCTAATATGAAGACTTACATTAAAAATAAAGGGCGATGACCATGATTCGATTTTCATATTAGCTCTTCTGTGGTATCACTGATTATATACAAATCCTGAAGCACACAATTCAGCATTGACCAGGTGACAAGAAGAAAGGGAAGTGACAGAAGAAAGGGAAGAGGACACAAAAAATAAATACAGAAATAACAGAAAGATTCTCTTGATCTTAAATAATTAGTTTTTGTAAGAAGAAACAGAGTAATTGCAGAACTTGTTTTATATCTATGTACAGCGTCACATACCACCAGCTGCAATAAACTATATATGGTTCTTAGTGGCAGATTCATGTCAATGTATGGCAAAACCAATACAGTATTGTAAAGTAAAAAAAATAAAATAATTCAAAAAAATTGGGCTCAGTCAATCTCAACAGTCACTTTTATCAAGTTAAAGAACCATTTCAAATATTGTTATGAATAGCTGTCAGTGCTGGGTGTCCTAGCGTGTAGCTCAGTGCCTGGTACCCAGGAAACATTTAGTAAATTGATGAATGGAGTTGAGATCCTGTTGCCCAGAATAAGCATGGTCAATCAAGCATTACTCTTTTTTTTTTTTCTTTTTTAATGGGGTTCATTAAGGACCGATGGGGCTCAGGTCCCATAAGCTCATTTAGAAGCAAAGCAGGAGTTCATTCCCCTTGAACTTCCCATTGTCCCTAGCTTGGTGTGGAGCTCCTTGTGCGTCTTCCATGATTCATGGCTTAAGTGTTTGTGATTTACTGACTCCATGATTTTTCTCAAGACCAGTGCTGGGACGGATCCTCCATTATTTCCTATATGTATAAAAGGATATGGATTACACTGTCAATACAAAATAAATGGCATTACAGTATGTGTTCGACTTTAAGAAAGTGTCTTAAAAACGCATTTCAGATAGTCCCTCCCTGCATAGGACCTCATTCCCAACTACCTCTTTCCTACTGCAGAGACTCCAATATATTTACTATTAGAGAGGTTCAGTTACTGCGTCTACAGCAGGATGCAGTCACTATGACAAATAAGGGTTTTTTCCCCTCTCTATCTAAATATTTTCATCTCTTAGTTCCAGACCACTACGCTTGATCCTCTGAGAAGGCAAATAATTTCCTCTGTCAATGAATATGATTCCCCAGAAGATATTGATACATTTGGGAGTATAATTTGGCTGGGGAAGAAGATAACCTGAAACCACAAACCGCCCTAAACACTCTATTATTAACAAAGAGAGAAAAACTGAATTGAGTTGGAGAAAAGCATTGCTGAATGATAAATTGCCAGACCCTGTGTAGCGCAGGAGCCTGCAGCCCATTCACCCCAGCTGCATTTTTATGAATTCTTGGGGAAAGAACTCTGAAATGGAACATCCATAGTCAGGATTTGAATGGCTGCATTTGCTCCCCAAGGTGGCCTGGCTCTTGAGAAACAGGACTGGGAAATTCACCCTGTGCCTCTCTCTACACCTGGCCCTTCATGTTGTTCTCCTCATTTAAAAGCACGTCAGCCAAACTGCTGCCAGTAATTTTATTCCAGTGTGAGCTGTGGATTTACTGTAGAAGTCACAATTCCAGAAACTTCTCTGCAGATCAGCATATAGCGGTTGTCAAGCTGGGTGATGTCTTTGGCTCAATGTAGCAAATTTTTAATACTTCGTTGGACTTTTTGTTCTCTTTGAGTTATATATGTGTTTGATTTCCTCCTTTTCAATATCTTGAAAGCCCCTTGAGAGAACGTTCTCCAGCATCCATCCAGGTCTTGACTGGACACTTATATATTTGAAACATGGGGTTGATTTCCAAGCAGAAGGCTGGCAAGACGAGAACAAAGTAACTGCACCACATCGGATGGTGGAATGTCACTGTTGTCCTTCACTTCAGAGAAGTTTTAGAAACGAGGAGAGAGTAGACTTAGGATTTCCAAGGTGCAAGAATTTTAGCCTCTACAAGTAGCCAGCTTCTTCAGACTCACCAAGCTGCCCTCCATGAAAAGAGACAGTATACCATTAACACCATCCACTGTCTGTACAGAAGAAGGTCTGGATATGGTCTGGTCGCTGATGACCAGAAGAAATCACTTCGTATAAAAGATAAGGAATATAGTATCTGCTTTAAAATATTCCAGGAAAATAAGACTTTACTTGCTTTTGTGTTTTTGGTGGTTGGGAGGAAATAAATGAAAAGAGAATGCCAGAAAGTGGACATTTGTTCAAGGTAAGTGATGGTATGGGAATATATTATTTTATTTGTGTGTATATTTGAAATATTAATTAAGTTTCTAAAAATGTAGGTGAAAACTGAACGAAAAAGTTACCTCACCACCCTTAGAATCTGACTGAGGGAGGGAAGAGTAACTTTCTTCTGCTTGTCAGTTTTTTATGTTATCTTAAAATGATTTTATATTAGGAGGATATTACAGGAGGTATTACAGGAGATTTTATTTTAGGTCTCACTTCACTAGGGCCCCAAGTTTGGGAACAAAGGGAGTTGGGTTCCATATACTCTAAAGAGGGATTCTTGAATGTCTATGNGTTGCTTCTGTCTTGTCTGACTCTTTGCAGTCCCTGTCTCTTATACACATCTTTTTATATTAGGAGGATATTACAGGAGGTATTATAGGCGATTTTATTTTAGGTCTCACTTCACTAGGGCCCCAAGTTTGGGAACAAAGGGAGTTGGGTTCCATATACTCTAAAGAGGGATTCTTGAATGTCTATGCAGTAGTTTCTAGGAAGGTAGCTATTGTGGGTTGGATTATAGCCTCCAAAAAGATAAGCTGAAGCCCTAATCCCAGGTATCTGTGGATGTAACTTTATTTGGAATAAGTTCTTTGAAGATGTAATCTAGTTAGGAAGAGGCCATACCAGATTGAAGTGTTAATTGCTCAGTTGTGTCTGAGTCTTTGCAATCCTATATGCTATAGCCCACCAGGCTCCTCTGTCCGTGGAATTCTCCAGACAAGAACACTGGAGTGAGTAGCCATTCCCTTCTTCAGGGGATCTTCCCAACCCAGGGATTGAACCTGGGTCTCCAGCACTGCAGGCAGATTCTTTACCATGGGGGGGCCCTAAATCCATTGACTGGTATTCTTACAAGGAGAGGAGATGAAACAGAGACAAGCAAAGAGAGAAGAAGGCCATGTGAAGACAGAAGCAGAAACTGGAATGTCAAGGAATGCTAGAAACCACTGGAAGCCAGGAGAGAGGCCTGGGACAGACTATCCCTCAGAGCATCCAGAACGAACGAACTTCACTGACACCATGATTTCAGACTTCTACTCTTCAGAACTGTTAAGAGACTCGATTTCCGCTATTTTAGGCCACCCAGTAGTACCTTGCTATGGCAACTCTAGGAAATGAAATAGTGGTGAAGCACTGATTCTACTGTTGATAGCCCAGGGTTCCTTCCTCTGCTGTGTGTGAAGTCAAGTTGCTCAGTCGTGTCTGACTCTTTGCAATCCCANAACTGTTAAGAGACTCGATTTCCGCTATTTTAGGCCACCCAGTAGTACCTTGCTATGGCAACTCTAGGAAATGAAATAGTGGTGAAGCACTGATTCTACTGTTGATAGCCCAGGGTTCCTTCCTCTGCTGTGTGTGAAGTCAAGTTGCTAAGTCGTGTCTGACTCTTTGCAACCCCATGGACTGTAGCCTACCAGACTCCTCTGCCCATGGGATTCTCCAGGCAAGAATACTGGAGTGGGTTGCCACTTCCTCTACCATATAGGAGGGGGCTTTATGAGAGAAAAGGCTGGGAGAATGGATTTCTATAGGGAAAGCTTCAGGGAATCTATGACTTCTGCCCCTCATTGCCCCATATTCCACTAGGTCAGAGACTTCCAGAAAGCTACCAGCTTGATTTGTATCCCCTGGATTTTAAACAACTCAGAGCCTGGCACCTGACTCCCTTCTCAAGATGTCCAAAGAACCGCAGCAGCCTGTGATGGCTGAGGAAGGAGTGGGGAGTGTGCTGGCTTCTAGGGGCTTCCTGTGGGTTAGAAGGAAAAGGCCAGTGGATTCTGCAGGAGATGGCTCAGCAGGAGCCCTTTTGATGGGTCCCTGCTCAAGAACTTTGTCTGCCAGGATGAGGACGCCACGCAGAAAGATTTGACACGAGCTTTGCCACCAGCAGGGAGAGTCAAAGTTGTGCAGATAGAGGAAGCATCATGGTGCCTAGAAGCAAGTCAGTTAGACTTCAGAAGAGATCAAAGAACTCGCAGCAGTGCCCCGGAGAGAAAGAGCCAGTGTTTGTTCACCTGACACAAAAAGGGTCCGATGCGGTTGATGGAAGGAACGTCTACTGCAAGTTATGTTCTTTTCCTCAAATTTTCTTTCCTCACTGCAGCCAGTCTAGGGGGTCAGGGAGTGCAGAAACAGATGCTGTCAGGAGAGCGGAATGAGGAAAAGACAGAGAAGATGACGTTCCCCAACTTCTCCCCAAGCTCTAGTGGAACTGAGATTTTTCACTACTTTCAATCGAATATTCTAACTCCTGAAAATGAGACTGTTTGTTGATACCTAGTGACTTAGTAAAAAAAAAAAAAAAAAATGATTTGGAAAATTAAGGGCTCTGAGCTCTCATCGAAGCTGGAGAAAGCCAGTGGTGGGAGAAAATTGACTTGATTCTTTCTTACACCCTGCTTACTCCAGCTTGTCCAGTAAACCAATTAAACTTGCTAATTTTACCTTCTCTAAAATAGTATAAGCTACCTAATGGTGAGAGCAATGTCATATACATTTCTGGTTATTTCACCCAAATGTCTCATGGAATCTTGGACACAGAAATATCCAGCAACAGTCTTAGTAAGTGACATATTTCTTTCTTTCCTTGGATTTTATGATATATCAGTGTCTATTATTCATATACTTTTTGAAAACATGTGAAGAACTTCAGTGTTTACAGATGTGTTGTATGTAATTTGACCTTCTCAACAATCAAATAAGTCCAGGAAGGCAAAGATGATCCCAAAATTCTATCTCAGGATTTAAAGACTCAGTTTTTTTTTTAGCTAGTGAGTGGCCACAAAAGACTCAAGGCATGATCTTATTTCAAATCCAATGCTCTTTTTCTCTAACAAACACAGAACATTGTAATGGTTTTTGAAGGAAGGGTCTTAGGGCTCTGAGAGTGAGTGATAAATAATTATACTGAGTAGAAAGGAAAAGACCTTCTGGCCACTCATATCCATGACTCATACCTGCATACAGAGCTCGAAAAGGGTGTATGTGTGCTCTCTCGTGAAGCCCATATCTATGTTCCCATGTCCTACCTGGGGTGCATGGGCATTCTGCCTTATCCAGGAAATGCTCCATCACTCAAAGACTGGAGCCATGGCTGACACTCCTAGTACATCCCTCCTAGACCCTGGCAACCATGCACTATCATCACTCATGTACAGAAATGTTTTCCCAGCTCCCCATTAGAAGACCATGTGCTCTGAAATGTAGCTTCAAGCCTAATGATAAATTTTCCCCAAGCCACCCACACTCCTTTGCCTGTGACCAATTGCACAATTTCAAATCCAGCTGGCCCAGCTTAGGGATGTGGTTAGAAGCCAAAATAGAGTTCGTCTTGATGCAACACAAACATGAAGAGTCCCAGTCATAGCTCTGGGCTCCCTAGTCCCTTGCTTGACCCCAGTGAGTGAGCTGGCTATGATATCAGCTCTGTTTACTTTCCAGGTCTCAGCTCATAGCCAAAAACTCATCAACCAGTCTGGATCTGACCCAACTTTAGTCACTAGAATCTAAAGTTATTTAATTCTTTGAGCCTCAGTTTCCTCATTTGTAGAATGAGATAATCATGTCCTATTTGCTGAGTTGTTATGAAGATTAAGGGAGATTATATGTGTAAAGCATTGTTATTGTGCCCAGAACATTGTATGCTCTTAATAAATGATGACACTGATAGTAGTAACGGTATTAAAATATGTTATAAATATTACTTATTATATTCCAAGCCATGATGGCTTGGAATCTGAACTGGCTCTCTGCCAGTTGCATTTATCAAAGTTTTCTTCAGATCCTTGCAAATTTAGTGAAACAAAGTGTCAAATATTCCATTCAATTTACTTCTTTCCCCAAATTGACATCTACTACAAGTCAAGCATTGTGCTGGACACACTAAGGGAGTTACAGGGGGCAAATTCTCACAGCAGAGACAAGGCAGACATATTTTAAACCATTAGAAGACAATACAGTCTAGTGACAGTCTGACAAAGTAAAAAAAGTCTTTATTTGCAATCCTAGTAANGATTTTATCCATCCTTAAAAAGGAGTGAAATTCATACATATGCTTCAACATGGACGAAACGTGAAAACATTATCTAAGTAAAATAAGTCCCAAACAAAAGGACAAATATCACAGAGACAGAAAATAGAGTAAAGGTTACTTGGGCTGAGGGAGGGGAGAGAGAAGAAATGGGAGGTTACTATTTTATGGGCACAGAGCTTCTGTTTTGGATTGATGAAAAAATTCTGGACACTGATAGTGGTGACACTTGGTGACAGTGAATATACTTAATGCCCTGAATGATACAGTTGAAAATAGTGAAAATGGTCAATTTTATGCGATGTATACTTTAGCACAATAAAAAAGTGCAGGGACAATTGGTTTGAAGACCCTTATTACTGAAAAGAGAGCCCCAGTTGCATATTCTCTGGGGGAAAAGAAATATATTAATTACACAAAGCCGCTATCAAGTAGATGTAATGTACATAATAGAAAACTGTTGTGTAAAACCTTACTTGGATTGTTCTGGACAGAGCATCTTTTACTAAGAATAGGACTGCCTAACACTCCATGCATTCTTCCATAAGAATTTCCTAATGAGGCTTTTTCTTGGACTTTAGACAGGAATTGAGGGTAGGAAATCTGTAGACCCTGCCTTAGATCTGCTTATTCAACATGCAGCGTGAAATATATCTCACCAAGATTTATGCCTGACTGTTTGTATTCCTTAGCAGTAAAGCATATATGTAAGCTAGATTCCCCCTATGTCTTTGGAGCAGGTCCTCAGTGCTATCTGGGAAACTGTGTCAGCTTATAGTCCTCAGTAAGACCCTGAGTAAAACTTAAGTTACAACTCTAAAAGAAAGGTGTGCTCAGATATTCCTTAGAACTTGGGCTCAGAAAGCACCAGAATTAGAGCGCTACCATTTTACATAGTAATCCTGTTCACTGGTGAATGGAACCAACTGAAGGCCATGGCTCTAATGAGCCCTTCGCATCCAGGAGTATCAGGGCACCAGGTGAGATGACTAGAGAGAGGTTTGAGAGAGGGGCAGAGAAGTGGGGAGAGAAACACTTTGGTTCCTCGACCAGTATAACTCATTTGCCTCCCAAAATGCTGTCTCTTCCTCATTAGTGCTTAACCACATATTTATTTGATCCAAAATTCGGTGGAATGCTCCTGGGGGTATGGGGAAGCTGCAGAGAACTGAAATGAAGTGTCATCAAGAGAAAAAGAGGGTCATCACTGTTCAAGAGGATCTGAGCCAAATCTTTGGACTGAGGAGTAAAATCTGTGAGGATCATGCATTCAGATGGAAACGCCTCTGACACAAGTTGTGGTTCTGGGAATTTTACTCACATCAGGCACATTTTAGATAGCACATTTCTTATCATTTTTCTTTTTCGCTATCAAGAAGCAAAACATGGTATAAAATAAATGCTAAAATAAATGGTATAAAAGCACCATGTTAGCAGTCCCCTCTTAACTTAGAATGATGTAGAAGAGTGTGAAAGCAAGGCCATTCAACTAAGCATTGAAAGGCCAGGGTTGGAATACAGACCCTGCCGTTGCCTGTGCCTCTCGGCTCATCACATCACTCTTTAGACCTCAGTTTCTCTAGAGGAGAAATAAAGGGCTGTTCTAAATCTGTGGTGGAAATCAACGTGAGCTTCAAAGTGTGTTCTAAGAAGTATTTGTATCTGGGGTCTCATCCCTACTCACCGATTCAGACTCTGTATGTGTGGACGGAGGGGAGGAGTAGCAAGAAGTTGGAGAATTAGGAGGCAGCACACACACAGGTTTTAGAGACAATTCCCCTGACAAATCCCCTGACAGGCATTCCTGGTTAGCATAAACTGATCAAAATTATAGATGAGGTCACTTTCAGTTCTAATATTCCTAAGATTTTATTTTTTAAAATAGGAAGACTGAAAACCCACGTGGACTATTATACATGGCTGTTACAAGGGTCAAATGAGAAAATGATGCATATGGATATCCCAGAATACAGTGCTCTACAAATGTAAGCAATTATTAGGACTCCCATAATTCTATGTGCTATCCAAGTGGTTCATCAAATATTAACCAAATTCTCTTAGAATAGAAATTCTGCAATGGTAAGTCTGGAGAACAGGATCTACAGTTGGCACTTTTCCTTGAGTTTCTCCTAATGAGAGCATTTAGGAGTGTAATAATATCCTTATTTGTTTTCTGGTAATGTGAATGCATATAGGTCAGAAGAGAACAAACTAGACGTGTACATATTTCCCAGCAAAAGCGAGCCATGGAAAGCCTGGATTTATCTGAAATCTACCCACTTTCCCAAGCTCAGAAGCTGTGTATCCTGAAAATTTCTGGTCTTATCAAAAAGGTGTATCGTTTTATTGTTTCCACCCTGTACCCAGAAGCTGATATTCATCCCCATGCCTTGACTTCTAGGATGACCTTTGAGGTGAAGTTGGTTACCTTACTACAAAGGAGGGAAGTCTCTGCCTAGAAACTTTCATTTTCATTGAGCTAACGAGAGGGCTGTCACCTAAATTTTCATTGTTTTAAGAGCAAGTGGAGGCTGACAGTTTCCTTTCAAGCTTGAATGATGAAGAGAAAACATCCCACAGCCTCATCTGGCTGCCTTGCTGAGAGGTAATGAGCCCTGTGCAGCACCCATCTCTGCTAGACTGGGATGACCTTCTGTCTGGTAATGCATCAGGGAAGAGTGAAAAACACACCGCAGGCCCCGCCAACAATTCCCCCACGACGTGCTGAATGTGCCAAACAGTTTAGTAAATAGATCTCAAGTTACGTGTTGGAACATATTCCAACGCATTGCAGCAGAGCATATCTCAATCTAAAGGTCACGCTTTACTTTGCAGAGATTCTGTATGAAGGGGTCTTTGGAGCTGGCTGGAAGAGAAATGTCGTGGAGGTGAGGGTCAGGAGAGAAAATATTTCTAGCATTTAAGAACAAATTTCACAATCTTCCCTGGCTAATTGCATTCTATTCTCAGTCCAGACAGGGAATTTCATTTGCTGCCCCAGTCTTTGTTCCAAGATTTGCTGAAGTTTCTTGGGGTAGGATAACAGCTTGGAGTGGGGAATAGGGAGGCTGGGCTGTGTCCTGCATAAGCTGGGAGAATATAACTGATGGGGTGAGGCCAACATGGAGTTCAAAAGGCTCCAACCTTCCTGACTTCTTTCTCTTTCTTTTTCCTTTTTGATGTTTGACTGTTTATTTCAATGTTCATACTTCTTGTCTTCTTTGCTTCTAGAGTCCTTGGGGGAGGGATTATAGAAGACTTAGTGCTGTGAATCTTCCTTAAAATAATTGCTGGAAATTGCTTGGATGCAGAGAAGAGTAAACAGAATGAAAAAAGTTGGATCAAATCTGGCCTTGCAAGGAGGGAATCAGTGGTATACCATGGAATGGTTGACAAATGCCTGGAGAGGGAACCTCCTGCATATACCATGATTGGCTTCACTACTGAGGATCCTAAAAAAGTTGCTTTGATTTGATGGATACTTTTTGGACATCTACTATGTTTCTTGTGATGTATGGTATCTAAAGGTCAACACCTATCTTCAAAGAATTTACTCCTGTTTGAGTGATGGGCACATACCCCACTACTCCCACTAAGCACATTGCTTTTTTGTGCTTTCAAATTATAATCAGTTCAGTTCAGTCACTCAGTCGTGTCTGACTCTTTGTGACCCCATGGACCGCAGCAACCCAGCTTCCCTGTCTATCACCAACTCCCGGAGCTGGCTCAGACTCATGTCCATTGAGTTGGTGATGCCATCCAACCATTGTATCCTCTGCCATCCCCTTCTCCTCCTGCTTCAATCTTTCCCAGCATCATGGTCTTTTCCAATGAGTTGGCTTTTCCCATCAGGTGGCCAAAGGACTGATTTCCTTTAGGATGGAATGGTTGGATCTCCTTGCAGTCCAAGGGACTCTCAAGAGTCTACTCCAGCACCACAGTTCAAAAGCATCAATTCTTAGGCACTTAGCTTTCTTTATAGTCCAACTCTCATAGTCTCTCATATAGTCCAACTCACATCCATACATGCTGCCACTGCCGCTAGGTCGCTTCAGTCGTGTCTGACTCTGTGCAACCCGAGAGATGGCAGTCCACCAGGCTCCGCCATCCCTGGGATTCTCCAGCAAGAGCACTGGAATGGGTTGCCATTTCCTTCTCCAATGCACGAAAGTGAAAAGTGAAAGTGAAGTTGCTCAGTCATGTCCTGCTCTTTGCGATCCTGTGGACTGCAGCCTACCAGGCTCCTCTGTCCATAGGATTTTCCAGGCAAGAGCACTGGAGTGGGGTGCCATTGCCTTTTCACATCCATACATGAGTACTGGAAAAACCATAGCTTTGAATAGACAGACCTTTGTTGGCAAAGTAATGTCTCTGCTTTTTAATATATTGTCTAGGTTTGTCATAGCTTTTCTTCCAAGGAGCAAGCATTTTTTAATTTCATGGCTGCAGTCACCATGTGCAATGATTTTGGAGCCCAAGAAAATAAAGTCTGTTACTGTTTCCATTGTTTCCCATCTATTTGCAATGAAGTGATGGGACCAGATGCCATGATCTTAATTTTTTGAATGTTGAGTTTTAAGCCAGCTATTTCACTCTCCTCTTTTACCTTCATCAAGAGGCTCTTTAGTTCCTCTTTGCTTTCTGCCATAAGGATGATGTCATCTGCATGTGTGAGTTATTGATATTTCTCCCAGTAAACTTGATTCCAGCTTGTGCTTCATCCAGGCAAGCATTTCTCATGATGTACTCTGCATAGAAGTTAAATAAGCAGGGTGACAGTGTATAGACTTGTTGTACTCTTTTCCCAGTTTGGAACCAGTCCCTTGTCCCATATCTGGTTTTAACTGTTTCTTCTTGACCTGCATACAGATTTCTCAGGAGGCAGGTCAGGTGGTCTGGTATTCCCATCTCTTTAAGAATTTTCCACAGTTTGTTGTGATCCCCACAGTCAAAGGCTTTGTCATAGTCAATAAAGCAGAAGTAGATGTTTTTCTGGAAATGTCTTGCTTTTTTGATGATCCAGTGGATGTTGGCAATTTGATCTCTAGTTCCTCTGCCTTTTTGAAATCCAGCTTTAATACCTGGAAGGTCATGGTTTACATACTGTTGAAGCCTGGCTTGGGGTCAATAGGTGCCCTATATGCTACCAGAGAATAGTGGAGAAATGACTCCAGAAAGAATGAAGAGATGGAGCCAAAGCAAACCAGTGCCCAGTTGTTGTAACTAAACATGTAAGTAAAGCCTGATGATATAAAGAACAGTATTGCATAAGAACCTGGAATGTTAGATCCATGAATCAAGGTAAATTGGAAGTGGTCAAACAGGAGATGGCAAGAGTGAATTTAACTCAGAAGACTATTATATCTACTTATGTGGACAAGAATTCCTTAGAAGAAATGGAGTAGCCCTCATAGTCAACAAAAGAGTCTGAAATGCAGTTCTTGGGTGCAGTCTCAAAAATGGCTAAATGATCTCTGTTCATTTCCAAGGCAAACCATTCAATATCACAGTAATCCAAGTCTATGACCCAACCAGTAATGTTGAAAAGGCTGAAGCTGCATGATTCTATGAAGATGTACAAGACCTTCTGGAACTAGAACCCCAAAAAGATGTCCTTTTCCTCATAGGGAATTGGAAAGCAAAAGTAGAAAGTCAAGAGATAACTGGAGTAACAGACAAATTTGGCCTTGGAGTACAGAATGAAGCAGGGCAAAGGCTAATAGAGTTTTGCCAAGAGAACACACGGGTCATAGCAAACACCCTCTTCCAAAAACACAAGAGATGATTCTATACATGGGCATCACCAGATGGTCAGTACTGAAATCAGATTGATTATATTCTTTGTAGCCAAAGATGGAGAAGCTCTATATAGTCAGCAAAAGCAAGACCAGGAGCTGACTGTGGCTCAGATCATGAATTCCTTATTGCAAAGTTCAGACTTCAGTTGAAGAAAGTAGGAAAAGCCACTAGATCATTCAGGTATGACCTAAATCAATCTCTTATGATTATACAGTGGAATGGGATTAGTGTCCTTTTAAAGGAGACCTCAAAGTGTTCCTTCTGCCATGTGATGACACAGGGCAAAGATGACCATTATGAACCATACAGCAGACTCTGACCAGATACTGATTCTGCCAGTGCCTTGACTCTGAAATTTTCAAGCTTCAGAACTGTGAAAAATAAATTTCTATTGTTTACTAACCTCCCAATCTGTGGTATTTTATTTCAGCAGCCCAAGTGGACTAAGATACCTCTCCTCTTCTCATTGCCTTAGAGAATTTATTACATTTGTATGGGCGAATACTTTAAAGGAAGGGAATATGGCATCTGTCTGAGAACAAGACTCTAAAAAATGGTATTTAACACAAGAAGCAGCTTTTGGGGAGAGGCCTGACCCAAGGAGTAAGAAGAAACCATTGGGAAGTTGAGTGGGCACAATTTGTTATTTTGCAGTTCTGTTCATATTTTGCAGTTCACTGAGGTTCTTATTCCAACAGTATCAATGTGTTTGCATTAGTTACAATGCATTAAGGAACATATATAAAATTTATGTAGCAAAATCAGAGCTTGGTTCCCATCGTAATTTGCTTACCCCATAAAAATAGTTTTGCAACATCCATCGGTTCTGAATTAAACACCTCAAGACCACTATGCATTAAAAAGCAGCCAGGTGCTATTTTTACTTGTTTGTTTTATATTTCTGTCAAACAGAACCAAAAGAAAATCATCTCAACTTGACATACATCTCTGTTATCTAATTTTGTGTTTCAAAACAATTATTAGAAAAAGTCTGTGTGATCTTCAGTTTGTCAATTCAATTACTGGATATAACTGATTAAGTTGGATGAATTTTGATGTACTTCCAACTCTAGGTTCCTCTGGATCTCTGATATAGTAGAAAAAGCACTGGGCTTGGAGTCAGGAAACCAGGGTTCTAACGAATAGCTGTGTGAGCTTGAAAAGTAAACTTCAGGAAGATTCTTTGCTTATCTATAAAGTAGAGGAGGATTGGAATAGATATCTCATTACGAATCAGCCCGATATTCCTGGAGAGGCTGCAAAAGAAAAAGGAGAATTTTCTAATTGCATGTGGGAGAAGAGGAGGTGGATCAGAAAATGACATTTTCTGACCTGAAGTGTTATAAATCTACCTGAAAGGTCAAACACATGCGTAACATTTAACAGATCGATTGTATTCACTTTGATGGGACATTCCACGTCAGCACACACTACGGAAGACCCATTCCATCCTCCTGTGTGGAGGTGACGTCTTTAGCCAACTGTCAATGCACCCCCCTTTCAGAGTGTTTCTTTAAGCCCTCAATTAGTGTTCATTAATATTTCTTATTTTGAAATAGGAGTTGATGTTCTTCCCACAATCTCCGAAATCTAGATCCTAACCAACTTAACCTAAGCAACATGCATTAGCACTAAATCCCGTGATTTGTCCTATTTACAAATGTAAGGTATGTTAATTCCAACCAGGAGGACAATTTTGCTGCTGGATAAAATTAACAAAATAGAAGTATTTCCCACTTATTTCTACTTTGAGCTCTTCCAAAATAAGCCACAGAGAATAGACTGTTCTATTTTCTGGATTCAAAATCATCTAAATGTTTCAATATGTGTTCCACCATCGAAAACACCACCAATAGATCAGAAGGATGTTCCTTATGTCACCTTGTTCCTCACCACCACGTCCCCAGCTCATCCTCAACCTCAAAGCAAAGCAAAACAAAACAAACAAAACAAAAAACATTAGACTGGCCAAGTTTTCAGTGACTCAACTGCTAGGGCATTATTCGAGCAGCCAGAGAGAATATGCCCCAACCTCTCCATCTTCTTCCTATCTGGTGCCCTTTTGGAGTTTCTACAAATGTCCCTCTGCTCTTTACAACAGCTGTAAAGATAGCAGATGACTACTCGGGACAGGTGCTGTTTGTGAAAGTGTTCTCCTTGCATTAGCTTGCCTGCCTCGGTGATTAGTGCTCTGAAGACGCTCAGCATCCCCTGGGCTCTGCTGTGTCAGCTTTTCTTTATAATAGCACGGGAGCTGGAGGATAATTTCGGGGCTGCTGTTTCTGGGGCCGCTCTCTCTCCCTCAGAACACAGAGAGGACTTTCTTCCTCTCTCATCCCATATTTCGGGTTTCATGCTGCAGAACACCCTGGAGGGAACCTCAAAATGCCTCTGTGACGACTGTGCCCCTCAGAATGTACCAGATTTTTCAAATAAATCTTTCCACATACAGCTGGCACACATGGGTGGAGAATGAAAGATCGGGAGCTAAAACTGTAGTTTTGTTCCTGGCTTTTGCTCCTTGTGGACCTTGCAGTAATTATATTCATAAAATCCTAAGATGATGTCTCCTGACAAAAGCTCAGAGATCATCTGGTTCTGGGGTTGTTGAGCTTTAGTAAGCTTAGAAACATCACCTGGTAAGCTTGTTGCTAGTGCTTATTTCCATGTTCACCCATTAATATTCTGATTCAATAGGTCTTGTGAGGAGCCTAGGGATCTACCTTCATAGACAAGGGCCCAGATGATGTGAATGCAGTTGACCCTCAGGCTAAATGATAAAAAAAAAAAAGTGTCTACATATAATTCTTTTATGTAAAGATGAGGAAAATGAGACCCACAGTCTGGAAGGCATTCTCTAACTAAGGCTGCAGCTAGAGCTCTAGTTTACCATCTTCTTGCCCACAGTGCTCTCCGTAGGAAATTACATGGTTTCCACTCCAAGCCCATGAACACTGGTGACACAATATTTATGCAGACACAGCTGAAGTCCAAGCCCCAAAGGCACTTTTGGGTAAGAAGGCAGCTTTCTGTCTGACAGTGAGGTGTGGGTGTAGCCATGTGTCCTGACCACTGAATTCTGGTGGTTACGCGGGCCAGCCATAAGCCTTGTATTTCAGAAGTAGTGTAACAAACCACCCTTTCCTACTTTATAATGGTGATTGATGTGACCCTGCTACAAATACTTATGCTGTGTCTTTAATTGTGACTAAACTGAAAGCCCAGAACTTCTCAGCTTTGCCCCTCCCCTGATTTCTGCCAGGCTTGAATGATCCAGTGCTAGGGTCATTGGACTACAAATCAGGGTAAACCTGATGCACTGCAGGAGACCAGGAGCCCTGGTCTGTGACTGACAGGGAAATAGGAAGATACTCTTGCCAAAAACTACAGACCACCGTGACTGTGGGAAATTTCTCCACCAGGGAGTCATGTCTTTGGAGAATAAGCCCCTTGGGGTTTTCTTTCTTGTCATTCCGTGTGAATTAGCTTATGTTCTGTGAATCATGTGATCAGGACACATGGGAATGCTTGTCCCCACCTTGGGAAAAGGATATTGTTCAAGGGTCAAAGGGTACAAATCTTTGAATTCAAACTTCTTGGAAATTGAAAGCTACACCAAATATTAGAGATTGTCTAGACCAACTATTGAAAATATTAAGAACAATTTCCCCACCTTATTTACCATGGCGGTGGGAGGGGAAGGGGAAAGAAGAAGCATATAAATAAGCTTCATGAATGTTTAAAAGTCTGGACTTGTGGAAGAAATATTTAATATTTTTTGCAACAATTATTAAACATACTATAATAGTACTCTAGAAACAGACTAGAAAAAAAAAAATGAAATCAGCACTTGAAACTAGGAAACTCGGCAAGTTGGGTAAATTTGCCTGCGGTGTCACAGCAATTTAATAGTAGAGCAGTGTTCTTGCCTGGAGAATCCCAGGGACGGGGGCGCCTGGTGGGCTGCCGTCTCTGGGGTCGCACAGAGTTGGACACGACTGAAGCGACTTAGCAGCAGCAGCAGCAATAGTCTTCTAACCGTTGGGAAGAAAGCTTTTTCTAAGATATCACTCACAGATTCCCCAGTTTTGTAGAGTATAAAACTGACCACAGGATGAAGTACTTTTTTTTTTTTTTTCTCCTCATGCATAGTAGGAAAAACTCATTAGTTGTTTAGGTTCTGTTTGTTCTATAGCAAAGGAGAACGTGGAACTTTGGGGAAAAAGATAAAATATTCTACTGAAGCCCCTTATCTAAGACTACTCCCCCTAGCATAGTGATTGAGGTAAGAACAGTTTAATGATTTGGGGACTGGGTGATTGCAATCAAGTGTGGCTCTCAGGAAACCTAGGCTAAGAAAACAGTGTTGCTCGCTGGGATGAGGTATCTGACCCAGGGAAAGCCTACCACCAAATTGGTCTTCAGAAGCCCAGACTGACTTGTTCATTCATTCAACATGTATTTATTGGTGTCCAATGTGTTGAACACCAACACATGTTGGGTGTCCAACATGTCCTTGATGTCAGAAACATGCTGGGCATTTGTGATTGGCTAAAGGGCCAGACGGTCATGGGCCCTCTACGTGGTACTATGGCCTACTGATGGTGCACACAAGTAAACAGACAGTCCCCGTCAAGCTTCACATGTGAGTGATACATGAGAGGGTCATAGAAAGTCACCACAAAAGACTGGAAGGTGGAGAAGAGACCAGAGACGTCTTCCCCAAAGGGCTGCTGAGTGCCAGATACTATGTGAGATAGTGTAATGTAACAGATACTGCCTTCAAGAGGCTTTCTCTCTTGAAGGGAAGACAGATAGATATATGTCACAGGGTAAGAAACACTTTCATAAGCGTGGGGCAACCCTTCTGTTCTAGGCTGGCATGGAAGGGGGAGAGAGGTAGGGCTCTGTATCATTAAGAAGAACATCTTTGAGCTGGACCTCAAAGCATGGGAAGGAATTTATGAAGCACAAACAACGGACTGGAGCCATAAAGAGGTCATACAGTGGAGCTGGAGCACCTGTAGAGATTGGAGGTTGGGGTCAAAGGTGAGTAGAATCATACGGGTGAGAGGTCGTCTCCCACATGGAAGCCTGCCTGGGATTCCCTGGGAAGGAGTGAGGAGTGGTCACAGAGACAGCAAGACCATCCCTCTCCACATATTTCAACTCAGAGGCAGGTTCTCCTCTCCAAAAAGACAGCATCCTCAGCCTGATGTGCTTGGGTTTGGCTCAGAATCTGGCTGTGTACTCAGCTTTTCCGGGGACTCCAGGAAGCCTTCTTGGAAGCAAGCATGCTGACTGGTCCTGAGCAATATCCTCTGCGGGGAGGACCTGCCCGGGAGCCAGGAGTGCATGGTGTGGGATCACAGGGCAGGCATGGGCCACAGGCTGACCACAGTCAAATCAGGACACGGTTGCCCTCCCTTCCATCCTAGCTGCCCAGGTACTCAGAGGGGCTCTCTCTGGGCATCTCCAGGGCCAGCATCTCCCTCAAACAGGATCATTTCTCCAATATCCCCTTCAAGGGGATGGAGGCAGCTGGAATAGTGAAAATGGCATAGTGGTCAGCACCATACAAACCTGGGTTCAAATCCTGAGAATTGAAGAGGAAGTCATGTATGAGGGACCCAGTGCTCCCCTGGGCTGAAAGTGGGCTCCATAAATGGTGGTAAATTATTTTGAGTCTTCGTATATCTCCTTGGTCCTAAAGGATTGTTGCTGTTGTTTAATCGCTCAGTTGTGTATGACTCTTTCGTGATTCCAGTGACTGTAGCCTGCCAGGGTCCTCTGTCCATAGGGATTTCTGGGCAAGATTACTGGAGTATGTCTCCGTTTCCTCTTCCCGGGTATCTTCATGACCCACATTTCTGCATCTGCCGCCTTGCAGGATTCTTTACCACTGAGCCACTCAGGAAGACCTGTCCTAAAGGACAGTCGTCAACTATTCTCTAACCAATTAAGGTGCTAATGACTGAAATTGGACTAATGGGTTTTCCGTCTTAGGGATGTTTTAACAGAAGATTTCTGAAGTCACTTTGACTTAATCCCAAGAAACAGCTATCCAGTGGTAGATTGGTAACAAGCAAGGAAACTCAATTTTGTACTGAAAAGCTAGTTCCAGATGCCTTAGATCTGAGTGTCCAGACTCAGGACTGTCATCCCCCTGTCTTCAGAGTAGTGAGTCTCATAGCTAGGACTTGCCTTGGGACTTGTACCTGAATCAACATCTAACATGTCACCACTCCCCACTTGCTACAGGGCAGCATGGGTGGTTAGAACCAGCTTGTCATAGCTCTCAGGTGGGGCAGGGCCACTTTGGGAGGCTTGCAGATGGTGAATGGGGTCCCCTGGATTGGAGAAAGACAGAGGACCTCAACTTAGACTCAGACTTCAAATCTAGAGAGCAGTACAGAGGAGCATGGGTCAAAGGCCGGTGAATGTACTCCGTNGATTGGTAACAAGCAAGGAAACTCAATTTTGTACTGAAAAGCTAGTTCCAGATGCCTTAGATCTGAGTGTCCAGACTCAGGACTGTCATCCCCCTGTCTTCAGAGTAGTGAGTCTCATAGCTAGGACTTGCCTTGGGACTTGTACCTGAATCAACATCTAACATGTCACCACTCCCCACTTGCTACAGGGCAGCATGGGTGGTTAGAACCAGCTTGTCATAGCTCTCAGGTGGGGCAGGGCCACTTTGGGAGGCTTGCAGATGGTGAATGGTGTCCCCTGGATTGGAGAAAGACAGAGGACCTCAACTTAGACTCAGACTTCAAATCTAGAGAGCAGTACAGAGGAGCATGGGTCAAAGGCCGGTGAATGTACTCCGCGTACTAATGTCTCTGTGCCCTGTACATATGGAGATACTGAGCAGGGACCTACTGTGTGTGGAGATGCTTCCTACAGGGACCTACTGTGTGTGCCCCCTTGAGAAGCACGATTGTTGTCAGCTGCCCAGAGCCTGTGTCCCTGCACTCCTCCCAGCTGAAGCTTGTCCCTCAGGAGGGCACTGGGCTGGCGCAGATGTCCCAGTGCTTGCAAAGGCAACCCAAACCTGAACCTTCCCTCACAGGGCAGGACAGGGACAAACCTCTTTCCCTAAATGTTTCTGGCTGGTCCTTCCCAGGGCCAGGCGGGATCCTAAGCCTGTCCTTGATGTATCTGTCCTTCAGGTCTTTGTTGCCACCTCCTCGGTACTCAGAGCCAGCTGCCTCCCACTCCTGGAAGCCTGCCAGCATCGTCCTCCAAAGAGGCGCGTCTCAATCAAGTTATTTATTCACCTAATCAAAAAGGAAATAATGTATACAGTTTGCAGTCTTCCCAGGTCCTAGCTCCAGCAGAGGCTGGAGAAGGGGAGACAAAAACAGAAGCAGAGCTCTCCAGAGGGTCTCTGTTGGCCCCAGTGGCCTCCTCTTTAGAGAGATGAACCATAAGTCCCGTTGTCCAATGGTCCAGAAGCCCCCATCATGAATGAGAGAAGAAAATGAACAAAGCAAGAGGTCAAGCTCAGATTGAAGCTGTGGATAACATCGTAGAAATAAAGCAGGGGTTCAGACAGAAGGGGAGCCATCTGCTAAGCCCTGAGCATTCAGAGTGTGAGGCCCAAGGGCTCCAGAGGCCCAGAAAAGGATGGGAAAGCTGCAGGCACACAGCTGGCTGCCTTGCTTAGGTGTGTTTCTCTAAAGTTCCATGTTTCTTTCTGTCTGAGGGTTCTGACCAGGAACTATTCCATCCTAGGTCCCAAGCTTGTTAAATTTCATCCGCTCTGGCCCATCTTTTTCAAATCTCAGCTAAAATGACACTTTGGAAGGGAGGCCTTCTTTGACCTTCCACCTAAATCAGGCTCCCCACTATTCTCTCTCACAGCATACAGCTTCTTCTCTCCCCAACAATCACACTGTAAATTATTAATATGTAGCCATTTGCAAACTTCTTCGCTAAGGACCAACTCCCTCAGTGAACTATAAGCTTCACTGGGGCAGAGGCATCTTTCTTTTGAGACATTTAGGAGCTCAGTGCCGTACTTGGGACATTCTAGATGCTCAATAAATATTGCTTGATATTATGATACAGTGTAAGTACGTGTACCCTGGGTTTTAATGATCTTTTCAAATGTTTTGTCTGTCTATCTAGATTGCAAGTTCCTTGAAGAAGAGATGTGTATATATTCCTACACAGTCCAGAAATCTCAGATATAACCCAAGGTAGGGTTTTAATACTAAAGCCACAGTGCACATAGCTAAGACCAGAAGAGGCACTCGAAAGCAGTGGTCCAGAGCTCAAATCCGGGAATTAGCTTGACTGTAGCTCAGATTCCTTAGCATCTTCAAGTTTTCGTTTTTCAATCAGTAAATAGAGAAATGTTTCACTTCATAGATTAGATGTGAACATAAATGAGAAAAACCATGAGTAACTCAGGGCCTAGGAACCCTTCTCAAGTGGGAGCTTTCACTAAAGGGCCTTTGGGAAAAGAATGCATGGATTAGTGTTGGCTACCTGACGTTAACTTCATGGAGCAGAGGCCTTGAACTGGTTCTGGAAGGATAGAAAAGTCTTGGAAATTGGCAGTTCTACTCGGAGAGGCTCAGCATAGGAATGAGTCACTCCGGTCACCCGTGTGAGTTGGTGACCTCTTCTTGTCTCTTCATCTCAGAGATCAGCATCTACATTTGGAGATGTTCAAAAGTCCAAGGAGGTCCAAGCATCATAAGGAGTCACAATTCAGGCTCTCTTAGTATTAGGAACCCCAAGGAAAAGAAATCTTTGCCTGATTCTCAGGCACGTTCAAGCAGTCAGTTTCTTTCAATGTACACCACCAACCCAATTTTACATGTTAGAAGCTTTCAAATGCCAGGCGGGTTGATTCATTTACCAAAATAACTAGCTGTGCCACTTTTAGGCAAGCCANTCCATGTTCACCCATTAATATTCTGATTCAATAGGTCTTGTGAGGAGCCTAGGGATCTACCTTCATAGACAAGGGCCCAGATGATGTGAATGCAGTTGACCCTCAGGCTAAATGATAAAAAAAAAAAGTGTCTACATATAATTCTTTTATGTAAAGATGAGGAAAATGAGACCCACAGTCTGGAAGGCATTCTCTAACTAAGGCTGCAGCTAGAGCTCTAGTTTACCATCTTCTTGCCCACAGTGCTCTCCGTAGGAAATTACATGGTTTCCACTCCAAGCCCATGAACACTGGTGACACAATATTTATGCAGACACAGCTGAAGTCCAAGCCCCAAAGGCACTTTTGGGTAAGAAGGCAGCTTTCTGTCTGACAGTGAGGTGTGGGTGTAGCCATGTGTCCTGACCACTGAATTCTGGTGGTTACGCGGGCCAGCCATAAGCCTTGTATTTCAGAAGTAGTGTAACAAACCACCCTTTCCTACTTTATAATGGTGATTGATGTGACCCTGCTACAAATACTTATGCTGTGTCTTTAATTGTGACTAAACTGAAAGCCCAGAACTTCTCAGCTTTGCCCCTCCCCTGATTTCTGCCAGGCTTGAATGATCCAGTGCTAGGGTCATTGGACTACAAATCAGGGTAAACCTGATGCACTGCAGGAGACCAGGAGCCCTGGTCTGTGACTGACAGGGAAATAGGAAGATACTCTTGCCAAAAACTACAGACCACCGTGACTGTGGGAAATTTCTCCACCAGGGAGTCATGTCTTTGGAGAATAAGCCCCTTGGGGTTTTCTTTCTTGTCATTCCGTGTGAATTAGCTTATGTTCTGTGAATCATGTGATCAGGACACATGGGAATGCTTGTCCCCACCTTGGGAAAAGGATATTGTTCAAGGGTCAAAGGGTACAAATCTTTGAATTCAAACTTCTTGGAAATTGAAAGCTACACCAAATATTAGAGATTGTCTAGACCAACTATTGAAAATATTAAGAACAATTTCCCCACCTTATTTACCATGGCGGTGGGAGGGGAAGGGGAAAGAAGAAGCATATAAATAAGCTTCATGAATGTTTAAAAGTCTGGACTTGTGGAAGAAATATTTAATATTTTTTGCAACAATTATTAAACATACTATAATAGTACTCTAGAAACAGACTAGAAAAAAAAAAATGAAATCAGCACTTGAAACTAGGAAACTCGGCAAGTTGGGTAAATTTGCCTGCGGTGTCACAGCAATTTAATAGTAGAGCAGTGTTCTTGCCTGGAGAATCCCAGGGACGGGGGCGCCTGGTGGGCTGCCGTCTCTGGGGTCGCACAGAGTTGGACATGACTGAAGCGACTTAGCAGCAGCAGCAGCAATAGTCTTCTAACCCTTGGGAAGAAAGCTTTTTCTAAGATATCACTCACAGATTCCCCAGTTTTGTAGAGTATAAAACTGACCACAGGATGAAGTTTTTTTTTTTTTTTTTTCTCCTCATGCATAGTAGGAAAAACTCATTAGTTGTTTATGTTCTGCTTGTTCTATAGCAAAGGAGAACATGGAACTTTGGGGAAAAAGATAAAATATTCTACTGAAGCCCCTTATCTAAGACTACTCCCCCTAGCATAGTGATTGAGGTAAGAACAGTTTAATGATTTGGGGACTGGGTGATTGCAATCAAGTGTGGCTCTCAGGAAACCTAGGCTAAGAAAACAGTGTTGCTCGCTGGGATGAGGTATCTGACCCAGGGAAAGCCTACCACCAAATTGGTCTTCAGAAGCCCAGACTGACTTGTTCATTCATTCAACATGTATTTATTGGTGTCCAATGTGTTGAACACCAACACATGTTGGGTGTCCAACATGTCCTTGATGTCAGAAACATGCTGGGCATTTGTGATTGGCTAAAGGGCCAGACGGTCATGGGCCCTCTACGTGGTACTATGGCCTACTGATGGTGCACACAAGTAAACAGACAGTCCCCGTCAAGCTTCACATGTGAGTGATACATGAGAGGGTCATAGAAAGTCACCACAAAAGACTGGAAGGTGGAGAAGAGACCAGAGACGTCTTCCCCAAAGGGCTGCTAAGTGCCAGATACTATGTGAGATAGTGTAATGTAACAGATACTGCCTTCAAGAGGCTTTCTCTCTTGAAGGGAAGACAGATAGATATATGTCACAGGGTAAGAAACACTTTCATAAGCGTGGGGCAACCCTTCTGTTCTAGGCTGGCATGGAAGGGGGAGAGAGGTAGGGCTCTGTATCATTAAGAAGAACATCTTTGAGCTGGACCTCAAAGCATGGGAAGGAATTTATGAAGCACAAACAACGGACTGGAGCCATAAAGAGGTCATACAGTGGAGCTGGAGCACCTGTAGAGATTGGAGGTTGGGGTCAAAGGTGAGTAGAATCATACGGGTGAGAGGTCATCTCCCACATGGAAGCCTGCCTGGGATTCCCTGGGAAGGAGTGAGGAGTGGGCACAGAGACAGCAAGACCATCCCTCTCCACATATTTCAACTCAGAGGCAGGTTCTCCTCTCCAAAAAGACAGCATCCTCAGCCTGATGTGCTTGGGTTTGGCTCAGAATCTGGCTGTGTACTCAGCTTTTCCGGGGACTCCAGGAAGCCTTCTTGGAAGCAAGCATGCTGACTGGTCCTGAGCAATATCCTCTGCGGGGAGGACCTGCCCAGGAGCCAGGAGTGCACGGTGTGGGATCACAGGGCAGGCATGGGCCACAGGCTGACCACAGTCAAATCAGGACACGGTTGCCCTCCCTTCCATCCTAGCTGCCCAGGTACTCAGAGGGGCTCTCTCTGGGCATCTCCAGGGCCAGCATCTCCCTCAAACAGGATCATTTCTCCAATATCCCCTTCAAGGGGATGGAGGCAGCTGGAATAGTGAAAATGGCATAGTGGTCAGCACCATACAAACCTGGGTTCAAATCCTGAGAATTGAAGAGGAAGTCATGTATGAGGGACCCAGTGCTCCCCTGGGCTGAAAGTGGGCTCCATAAATGGTGGTAAATTATTTTGAGTCTTCGTATATCTCCTTGGTCCTAAAGGATTGTTGCTGTTGTTTAATCGCTCAGTTGTGTATGACTCTTTCGTGATTCCAGTGACTGTAGCCTGCCAGGGTCCTCTGTCCATAGGGATTTCTGGGCAAGATTACTGGAGTATGTCTCCGTTTCCTCTTCCCGGGGATCTTCATGACCCACATTTCTGCATCTGCCGCCTTGCAGGATTCTTTACCACTGAGCCACTCAGGAAGACCTGTCCTAAAGGACAGTCGTCAACTATTCTCTAACCAATTAAGGTGCTAATGACTGAAATTGGACTAATGGGTTTTCCGTCTTAGGGATGTTTTAACAGAAGATTTCTGAAGTCACTTTGACTTAATCCCAAGGAACAGCTATCCAGTGGTGGATTGGTAACAAGCAAGGAAACTCAATTTTGTACTGAAAAGCTAGTTCCAGATGCCTTAGATCTGAGTGTCCAGACTCAGGACTGTCATCCCCCTGTCTTCAGAGTAGTGAGTCTCATAGCTAGGACTTGCCTTGGGACTTGTACCTGAATCAACATCTAACATGTCACCACTCCCCACTTGCTACAGGGCAGCATGGGTGGTTAGAACCAGCTTGTCATAGCTCTCAGGTGGGGCAGGGCCACTTTGGGAGGCTTGCAGATGGTGAATGGGGTCCCCTGGATTGGAGAAAGACAGAGGACCTCAACTTAGACTCAGACTTCAAATCTAGAGAGCAGTACAGAGGAGCATGGGTCAAAGGCCGGTGAATGTACTCCGCGTACTAATGTCTCTGTGCCCTGTACATATGGAGATACTGAGCAGGGACCTACTGTGTGTGGAGATGCTTCCTACAGGGACCTACTGTGTGTGCCCCCTTGAGAAGCACGATTGTTGTCAGCTGCCCAGAGCCTGTGTCCCTGCACTCCTCCCAGCTGAAGCTTGTCCCTCAGGAGGGCACTGGGCTGGCGCAGATGTCCCAGTGCTGGCAAAGGCAACCCAAACCTGAACCTTCCCTCACAGGGCAGGACAGGGACAAACCTCTTGCCCTAAATGTTTCTGGCTGGTCCTTCCCAGGGCCAGGCGGGATCCTAAGCCTGTCCTTGAGGTATCTGTCCTTCAGGTCTTTGTTGCCACCTCCTCGGTACTCAGAGCCAGCTGCCTCCCACTCCTGGAAGCCTGCCAGCATCGTCCTCCAAAGAGGCGCGTCTCAATCAAGTTATTTATTCACCTAATCAAAAAGGAAATAATGTATACAGTTTGCAGTCTTCCCAGGTCCTAGCTCCCGCAGAGGCTGGAGAAGGGGAGACAAAAACAGAAGCAGAGCTCTCTGGAGGGTCTCTGTTGGCCCCAGTGGCCTCCTCTTTAGAGAGATGAACCATAAGTCCCGTTGTCCAATGGTCCAGAAGCCCCCATCATGAATGAGAGAAGAAAATGAACAAAGCAAGAGGTCAAGCTCAGATTGAAGCTGTGGATAACATCGTAGAAATAAAGCAGGGGTTCAGACAGAAGGGGAGCCATCTGCTAAGCCCTGAGCATTCAGAGTGTGAGGCCCAAGGGCTCCAGAGGCCCAGAAAAGGATGGGAAAGCTGCAGGCACACAGCTGGCTGCCTTGCTTAGGTGTGTTTCTCTAAAGTTCCATGTTTCTTTCTGTCTGAGGGTTCTGACCAGGAACTATTCCATCCTAGGTCCCAAGCTTGTTAAATTTCATCCGCTCTGGCCCATCTTTTTCAAATCTCAGCTAAAATGACACTTTGGAAGGGAGGCCTTCTTTGACCTTCCACCTAAATCAGGCTCCCCACTATTCTCTCTCACAGCATACAGCTTCTTCTCTCCCCAACAATCACACTGTAAATTATTAATATGTAGCCATTTGCAAACTTCTTCGCTAAGGACCAACTCCCTCAGTGAACTATAAGCTTCACTGGGGCAGAGGCATCTTTCTTTTGAGACATTTAGGAGCTCAGTGCCGTACTTGGGACATTCTAGATGCTCAATAAATATTGCTTGATATTATGATACAGTGTAAGTACGTGTACCCTGGGTTTTAATGATCTTTTCAAATGTTTTGTCTGTCTATCTAGATTGCAAGTTCCTTGAAGAAGAGATGTGTATATATTCCTACACAGTCCAGAAATCTCAGATATAACCCAAGGTAGGGTTTTAATACTAAAGCCACAGTGCACATAGCTAAGACCAGAAGAGGCACTCGAAAGCAGTGGTCCAGAGCTCAAATCCGGGAATTAGCTTGACTGTAGCTCAGATTCCTTAGCATCTTCAAGTTTTCGTTTTTCAATCAGTAAATAGAGAAATGTTTCACTTCATAGATTAGATGTGAACATAAATGAGAAAAACCATGAGTAACTCAGGGCCTAGGAACCCTTCTCAAGTGGGAGCTTTCACTAAAGGGCCTTTGGGAAAAGAATGCATGGATTAGTGTTGGCTACCTGACGTTAACTTCATGGAGCAGAGGCCTTGAACTGGTTCTGGAAGGATAGAAAAGTCTTGGAAATTGGCAGTTCTACTCGGAGAGGCTCAGCATAGGAATGAGTCACTCCGGTCACCCGTGTGAGTTGGTGACCTCTTCTTGTCTCTTCATCTCAGAGATCAGCATCTACATTTGGAGATGTTCAAAAGTCCAAGGAGGTCCAAGCATCATAAGGAGTCACAATTCAGGCTCTCTTAGTATTAGGAACCCCAAGGAAAAGAAATCTTTGCCTGATTCTCAGGCACGTTCAAGCAGTCAGTTTCTTTCAATGTACACCACCAACCCAATTTTACATGTTAGAAGCTTTCAAATGCCAGGCGGGTTGATTCATTTACCAAAATAACTAGCTGTGCCACTTTTAGGCAAGCCACTGCATCTACCCAGTTGGACCCTTGAGGTCTGTGTTCCTCCTCCTCTTCCCTCTGCTTACCCTCTTGGGCATGGCAGTGGCAGGCAGCCTCCTGTCACCTGTCATTTACTTTACTTTAAAGGGTCCATCACCGACTCAAGGAACATGAGTTTGAATAAACTCTGGGAGTTGGTGATAGACAGGGAGGCCTGGCGTGCTGCAGTCCATGGGGTTGCAAAGAGTTGGACACGACTGAGTGACTGAACTAACTAACTGACTGACTGCTGCTGCTGCTGCTGCTGCTGCTTCTAAGTCACTTCAGTCATGTCCAACTCTGTGTGACCCCATAGACGGCAGCCCACCAGGCTCCCCAGACCCTGGGGTTCTCCAGGCAAGAACACTGGAGTGGGTTGCCATTTCCTTCTCCAATGCATGAAAGTGAAAAGTGAAAGTGAAGTTGCTCAGTCGTGTCTGACTCTTAGCGACCCCATGGATTGCAGCCCACCAGGCTCCTCCATCCACGGGATTTTCCAGGCAAGAGTACTTGAGTGGGATGCCATTGCCTTCTCCGAACTAACTGACTAGAGGGTCTTTTTGGATTGGCACATCAGGTAAATCTTTCTTGGGGCTTTCTCAGGAAGGAAAGCTGGAGATAGAACCCACCTCAACCTGCTAAAAATTGTGGGGTCAGAGAAGTTGCCTTGAGTACCCACCTGCTGACACCCCCCTCCCCCACTCTGTATCCTTCTTCTCCGTTTTTTTTTTTTTTTGCTCCACAGGTACCAAGGCAGGGAAGAAATAGAATAGGGAGGGAGGTCGCACATGTTTCTTTGAATGTAGCCCTCCTACTTCTTCCAGAGGTGACTACTTCCAGGAAGCAGGCACCAAGAGATGTCCAACAGCGTGAACCACTCCTGAGTATGGGCCGCAATTAGTGGCAGTGCCCTCCCGGGCTCTCACATTCTCACAGGGCAGTTTCTCACTCGCGTGGATGATGAAATGGGGCTTCCTGGACACAGTGTGTGCTGTCTTTTCCTTCTCTGCCTCTTACCTTCTTCTTTGATGTGTTTGTATCTAGATGAAAGTATTTGCAAGTGAACTTCAAGGGAACCTGAAGAGCAGAAACTCTCATCCCATGCCTGCTTGAGGATTGTGGGAGGGTTGAAGGGTTCCCATAGATCTCACCTCATTCCCTCCTTCTTCCTGCCAACACAGCTCTCAGGAAACCCTGAAGTCCCAAGTGAGGAGTAACAGCATACATAGGCCATGGATGGTTCTGAGCTAGGAGGAGACGGTTAGCCAGGGGATCTTCGCAGGTCCCATCAAGTCAAGGACGTTCCCAGTCCCTTGTTCTACCTGTCCAATAAAGCTCAACTCATGGTTCATTGTCCAATCTGTGAGTGCTGGCTAGGCTGGGGAGTCATGGAGAAACGTGTTCCAGCAGGGTATTCATTCTAACCCCGCTTCCTTTCTACCCTGCTCCTTCTGCTGCATGAAGCACTTAAACAGCCATCTTTTCCATCTGTGAACGTCAAAGTCTGTCTGTCTTCAGAGTCAAATGACCTTTCCAATTAGACTACAACTGAGGACAGATTTGTGATAGTCCTACCTTTTCTTGTGCCTTTGATCTTGACATTTCTCCTGTTTGGGATTCCCTGTTCCAGTCCTCCAATGATTCAAATTCTTTCTGCCTGAGGCCCCTCCCTAATTTCCCCTGCTGTGGAAAGCTTTCCCTTGTGGCTCCTCCCTGCAGAGAGATACAGTTCTTCTTGTTGTCAGGCAGCCAGGGATGTACTTCCTGGGGTCACTTCTTAACTGCTTCTCTTATCTCTGGTTTAAATCCCTCCTGGCATTAACAGACTCTAACCTCCTCTCAAATTCTAAGTCACATCTGGTCCGTGCAGCTCCGGTAATAGCTGCCACATGCTAACATAAAGTTTTCTTCCGTGGATACTCACTTTATCTTCTCCTGGAGTCTGGATGCCCCAGAAGGCAGGGACAGCCTCTTTCTCACCCCTGCACCCCTCCCATGACTCCAGCCCAGGGACTTGCATGCACTAGGCGCTCCATGGTTATTGGCCACTTCATTGATAATATTGCTTTTCTGAGACTCCAAGTCCACAACTGCAACACTGTGAATGTGTTTTTGCTCTTTCATCTTCAGGTTACACAGCTCCAGCTTAAACTGTTATAAAATGGGCTTTTTTCCCTCTCATTACTGCCAGCCAGTAGAACAGGCTCTTTAGGACAAATATGCCTTACTTTTTGGAGGGGTAGATCAGTATAGTGGAGAGAGAAGAGGACTTGAGTCCGGAGACTTGAAGTCACATCCCAGCTGTGTGACCTGGAGTGAGCCCTCAATGGCTTGCTGGCCTAGTGTAGCGTAGGAAAGAGCAGGATGGATTGCAGCCTCCCTGGGGATACACCCTTGGTGTCTGCAGCGTATGGTACAGTAGCCAGTCCAAGGCAGGGGCAGAACCTTTATCAAGGCTCCATGGGGAGCTGATACAGTGATGTCTCTTAGGCCAGGCTAAGGTGGCTCTTTCTCATGCCACTGAGTTAAAGTAAGACTGACCTAGGTTTCTCCTGAAAAGAAACGTCAGCCATCCCCATGATTAAGGAAGGCCTGAAGGGTGAGATTTTTTTCCACTCAGTCTTTTGGCCTCTGTAGCCTTGCAATCTGGCCTTTCTCATTGGACGCCCTGGTAGTTCTCCGTGCAACCAAAATGCACTGTGTGTCTGTCTGTGCTGTCCCTAGGAAGGCAGAGTCAAGGCAGACTTCCTACCTTCACAAGGATTTCCATCAATGACTTTAGTTTTTATGCTCTTCTCTCAATTAAAAGAGCACCTCAAGCATTTCCAAATACGGGAATTCCCCCCCTAGATTTTATAACACAAGCAGCACAGATGAAAAAGTGAAGGCAAGACAACAGAGCTCCCCCTTTCTGGGGGCGATAGGAATATCCGATCACACACCCAAACATTCATGTAATACAAACAGTACAAACAGGCTAGAAGTTTAGAATATTCTAAAACACTAATAATAACTAACATATACTGAGCACTTACATTCTGCCAGGTCCTGTCTTAAGCACTTCACATATATTAACTATTGTGATACTCATATCCTTGTGATGTGTGCGCTTTTTTAATCCTCATTTTATTAATGAGGGAATTGAGAGGGATAAGTAACTCATGCACCAGGATTTGAATTCAGGCAGCCTGACTGAAGCCTCTGCTTACATCCTTGACTGGTCAAGCTATTGACTGCCACCCCGACCCTGAGCAGGTCCCTTCTCCTGGGCCTCACACCTTCAGTCACAGGGAAAGAAGCCCAGCTCTTCTGACTTGTCTGATTTTTAGAGTGGAGTAGGAGGGAGGCAAGGGGCAGGGGAGGCCTGCTTAAGCTCCCTCAAGTTTCAGCCTAGAGGGGGCGTCTCTTCTGCTTCTCCACAAAGCTACCTCTGCTGCCCTCAGTAGAGAAGGATCCTCTCATCTCATCCAGTTAATCCATTCAGCACGGATATCGTTCAGTTGGGTAGCTCTGTTTGCTCTGATGAAAGCAGCGCCGCAGGAGATCAGAGGCATCCTTGAACATGAGAGTGCAGAGCCAGCTGCCTGGGTCCCAGCAGATGCCCACTCATCTCAGAAGAAAAATCTCAACACCAGCCCTAGGTGTGGAATGGGTGAGGGAGCACTGTGTGTTTCTTGGCCAGCCTCACCACCCAGGTCAACTGGCTTTCCTGAGCCTTTGGTCTTGCAGCAAGAATCCCACACCTATAGTTAGCAAATCTCCCTCCCCTCTGTGGTCTGTTGGTTCCAGGATGAGAAGCTGGGGAGGGGGGTGGGGTGAGGCCTGAGAGGAGCCCAAGCTTTCTCTTTGGCTAAGTAGACTGGAAAACGTGAAATTAACACACATTGTTTATTTCACGCTCTCAGCCTTGCCTGCACAATAGCACAAATTAAATTCTGCACTAACCAGACGAGCAATTAGCCCACAGAGAAGATCGGGCTTTCAGCTGATTGCTCAGGCATTCCATTCACACTATTTATGAAGGGAACAAACTTACTGAAAATATTTTTGTAGCAATAATTTCTTCTGATACACATTTTCCCCCAATTTACTGCATTACCCCACACTTCCTGGTATTTGAGATGATTTGGCTAGGTTTTTTTGAAGAGCGGTATGCAGTTCATCAAAGAGAAATTCATCTTGGGTCAATACCCAGTAATTAGCATCATTTTCATTGAAAATGAAGCTGCTGTTATTTTGAAAAAAGCAGGGCTTCTTTTCCCTAGTCTGAAGGTAGCCTGTAGTAGGATCAGAGATCTTAACACATCTAAGGCCACAATCTCTAAATCTTAGTCTATTGTCTCTCACATTGCCCACAGACCCATTTCCCTCTTCTCCCAATAAAGATAATAAAAGATAGTATTTACTGAGCACATTCCATGAGCAAAACACTCCTCTAAACACTATGTGAAAAGTGAAAGTGAAGTCACTCAGTTGTATCTGACTCTTTTCAACCCCACAGACTGCCAGGCTCCTCTGTCCATGGGATTCTCCAGGCAAGAATATGGGAGTGGGTTGCCATTTCCTTCTAAAGGGATTCTTCCCAGTCCAGGGATTGAACCCTGGTCTCCTGCATTGCAGGCAGACTCTTTACCGTCTGAGCCACTAGGGAATATATGTCTCACCCAACAAAGGAGGTGCTCTTTTTATTTTTATTTTACAAATGAACCAAGCAAAGTACAGAAATATTAATTGGCTTCCCTATGGTCACACAGCATGTAATGGATGGCGCAGGGCTTGGAATGGCAGCCTTACCTGTGAACCACTAAGGTGCTCTCAGGGTCATGAGGACTTTCTCACTCCCTAAATATTCCTATTTTGAAGACATCCGTGACTCTTTTTACATAGCCTAGCTGGTCTCCAGAATCAATGGCTTATTTCATTTCTGTTCCCTTCTTCAGGCCCAATCCCTCCTTTCCTGAGACTTGGCCTCTGAACAGTCTGCCACTCTCTCCCCACCTCAGCTTTCTCCACTTTCTTAGTCTCTGCTAGGCACAATGGCCAGATCAGTTCTGCTAAAATACTGCTTTGCTTGTGACACTTCCTCATGCAAACATTCAACCTTGGGATTGTTGTTGGGCTTAATCAGAAAATCCTAACGGTTCCTAATGCTGAGAGCAGTGACTGTCAGCCAGATGTGTGCACATCAGATTTACCCGAAGAGTCATTCACATGCATGGAGTCTGAATGTTCAGTGTGAGGCCAGGCATTGAGATTTAAAAAAGAAAAAAAATCACAAACTATGAGTCTTTCACTAGTCTTTACTCAGCAGTCCCCAGATCCCATATGACATAGTGGCTAAGAGTCCAGAAACTGTAGCCGTCCTGCTGAGGTCCAAAGCCTGACTCTGCCACTTACTTGCTAGAAGATTTGGGGCAAGTCTCCTAACCTCTTTGTGTCTAGTTCCCTCTTCCATAAAATGGAGATAAGANTATGACATAGTGGCTAAGAGTCCAGAAACTGTAGCCGTCCTGCTGAGGTCCAAAGCCTGACTCTGCCACTTACTTGCTAGAAGATTTGGGGCAAGTCTCCTAACCTCTTTGTGTCTAGTTCCCTCTTCCATAAAATGGAGATAAGAATATGGGGATAATTGAGATAAAGTATTTAGGGTTCAGTTCAGTTCAGTCACTCAGTCGTGTCTGACTCTGCAACCCCATGAATCGCAGTACTCCAGGCCTCCCTGTCCATCACCAACTCCCGGAGTTCACCCAGACTCACGCCCGCAGAGTCAGTGATGCCATTCAGCCATCTCATCCTCTGTTTTCCCCTTCTCCTCCTGCCCCCAATCCCTCCCAGCATCAGAGTCTTTTCCAATGAGTCAGCTCGAATAGTGATGCCTAAACCGTCACAAATCGTGTAAGCGTCCTGACACTGTTACTGGGGGATGTTTTGGCTCCTTTGCTTAGCACTCAAGGTTCCCTACCATTGGTTCTGACTTTTTACTTCAACTTTTGGTGTTGCTACCCACCACCATGGACCTTCTACCATATATTTACTTCTACTTTTTAATTCCACGGGGTCACAAAAGAATCAGGTATGACTTAGGAACTACAACAACAGACAAAAAGTCCAACACCTATGATGCTTCTTCACTTGGCTTGCTCTAGCTTTCTGTGCATGCATGCATGCTAAGTCACTTCAATCATGTCTGACTCTTTGGACGGTAGCCTGCCAGGCTCCCCTGTCCATGAGATTCTCCAGGCAAGATACTGGAGTGGATTGCCGTGCCCTCCTCCAGGGCATCTTCCCAACTCAGGGACCGAACCTGGGTGTCCTGCATGGCAGGCAGATTCTTTACCAGCTGAACCACCAGGGAATTCCATGTGCCTATAAACCTCCTCAATGGAACCCTCAAGTCAACTTGCTGGTAATCAGCCTACTGGATTCTACTATCCTCTTTGCTTCTTCCTGCAAGAGCTGACCTGCCTCTGCTTTAATAACTGCCTGAATATAGTATCATGTCATCTGCAAACAGTGACCGTTTTAATTCCTCTTTTCCAATTTGGATTCCTTTTGCTTCTTTTTCTTCTCTGATTGCCATGGCCAGGACTTCCACAACTATGCTGAATAATGGCGGTAAGAGTGGAGGTCCTTGTCTTGTTCCTGATCTTAGAGGAAGTGCTTTCATTTTTTCACCGTTGAGAATTATGTTTGTTGTGGGTCTGTTGTATATGGCCTTTATTACGTTGAAGTAGGTTCCCTCTGTGCCCACTTTCTGGAGAGTTTTTATCATAAATGATTGTTGCCTTTTGTTAAAAGTTATTTCTGCATCTTACATCATATTGACAGATTTATATATACTGAAGAATCCTTGCATCCCTGGGATAAATCCCACCCGATCATAGTATATGACTGTTTTAATGTGTTGTTGAATTTGGTTTGCTAGTATTTTGTTGAGGATTTTTGTGCCTATACTCATTAGTGATATTGGCCTGTAATTTTCTTTTTTTGTGCTGTCTTTGTCTGGTTTTGGTACCAGGTGGCCACATAAAATGAGGTTGGGAATATTCCTGGGACCTCTGCACACATCTTCAAAGCAGAGTTGGCTTTCTATGTCTATGACTTGAACTCTAGCAACACTCTTTACACTCCCTCTGAGCTACTGCTGTGGCCTTCCTGTGCTCCATCGCAGTCTCCTTGAGTGTGGAGGGTGTTCCCTTCCAGAGAACTATATGATCATATGACTTACTGTTACATGCACTGACACAGCGCACATGTCAACTATATCTACATGCGTTAAGGTATTGGTTATATTCTTCTAGTATGTATGTCTGAGGTATTTCATTTAAAATGAGTCAAAAATAAAAATAAAATAAAAACAAATGCTCTGAGCACTTCTATTACCAGGATCTCTGCATGAGCAGATTTGGCTGCGAAGAAAAGTGCGCTGGACAGGGAGCAACCCCTCACTGAACCCAGGGATTGAAGCTGAACACCTGGGCTCATCCACCTTGGTATCAGTCTCCTCACCTGTACAATGGGAATCATGGTGTACCCCCCCTATTCACAGGGTGGTTGTAAAAATCAGATGAGAGGAACATTCTTAAAGTGCTTCTGAGAATTATGGTTACCCATGTTAAGAGGAGCCTGGAGGCCAATGGGAGGAGAAAGGTTAAGAAAGTGTGCATTATCAATGCCAGATTGTTGGAGAGGCATTTCAGGGAATAGAGGATGTTCCTTCTGGAATAAGGAAGCCTCCAAAATGACATGATCATGGTTTTAAAATTTTGGAACATCTGTTCATGTCACACACCTTATTCTGTGTAGATCCAGAGGGCAGAACCTGGACACAGGGGTAGATGTTTCTGGTTGGAGAAATTCATCGACATATGGAAGGAGGAAGAAATTCATGCTAAAAAAAATTTAAAAATCGCTCAACCACTTGATCAGGAAGCTCCAAAATGTATGCTGAACTCTACCTGTCAGAAAAAAGTACTTGGAGAACAGGCCAGGGTAAAGTACATGACCTCTAAGTGCCTTGCAAGTCAGTCCCTTGTTCAGTGGTCCTAATGCTCTGAAATGCCTCCTTGTGTGATCACAGTTATAGAAACCCTAAAATAACCGAACCACTCAAATGACGTCAAGAACTGACAGGAAACAAACAGATGGCCTCAGTGGCATTTTCAAGTGTTATGTTTTTGCTATGTTCAGAACTAGGGAAAAAATTCTGAGTATAAATCATAAATATTAGCTGTAGTTAACCAATTATTTTTATAATGAAATTATTATTTGGCCATCTGGGTGAAATGCGACTGCAAGAGATGGCAAGGTAACCTGAGAGGAAGAGAAGGAGGCAGAACCAACAGCTCTGAGGAAGATCACCTCCCAGATCCCAGTACACGAGCACCCTCCCTCTTGGCAAACTGTGAATGAGGAAAGAAAGACGCGTGACTGGAGAGACAACCTCCCCAGAGACAAGATGTGTGGCAGCTACACAGTGTTATGATACAGTGGTTCCTGCAAGCTCTTTCAAATGCTTTTCTTCTTCCACTTATCGATTCCCCAAATCTTACCGTTCCAGGAAGAGTGGCAGCTCTACAGTCAGACTGCTGCTGCTGCTAGGTCGCTTCAG